>UXGC01000655.1:0-18241 GCA_900480045.1 Eurytoma adleriae | reverse complement strand
GAAATTCGGCAAACTCTCTGAATAAAAAGCGGCTGGA
The DNA here is from genome assembly GCA_900480045.1 of Eurytoma adleriae. NCBI lineage: Eukaryota > Metazoa > Arthropoda > Insecta > Hymenoptera > Eurytomidae > Eurytoma > Eurytoma adleriae. The sequence goes on along the minus strand of UXGC01000655.1, from coordinate 18,204 downwards.
AACTCTCGAGGCAGCATGAATGCATGCAAAGACCTGGGCGCATTAGCGTGCAGTTCGGCGCTAGGTGCAAAGCAAGGAAGGGCATAAATTCGCGGGCGCGGCGTAATTTTAAGGCGAGAGCTCCGGGGGCCGGGCGCGCGCAGAGAAGAAGAGGAAGAGGAAGGCAACTCGGTGGCGGGCGCTCGGCGCACGGGCGGCCGCCTAATCTCGTTCTAAAATCTAATTCCGCCAACAATTTCTAAGCCGGTCCATTAAAATTCTAAGCACAGAGGGAAACGCCGCTGCCGTCGCCGCCGCCGTCCCACCCCCGGCCGCCCGCCTCCTCTTTCGCCGGAGAAGAGTCGCCCGGGCAGGGGCTTGCCGCGCGCAGGAGAGGAAAGTGGAAGAGAGCGGCTGTATAAAGGACGCGGCTGGAGGGGCGCGTCGCCGCCGCCGGTGGGTTGAAACAATAAGAAGGCCTCCCTTTCCTCCTACGCCTTTCGCCTCCTCCTCCCCGCGAAGAACGCCGTAAAAGCTGCGCCCCGGCATTGGCTGGCGCGCCCTGCAGCCTCCCCGACCTCCCCCCCGACCTCTCCCCCCGCGGGCGTAGGCGCGGGCGGCACGAGAAAAGACCCCGCGTCTTATTAGCCCGGCGCCTTCGCCGACTTTCGCCGCCTTAATTAATGCCGCGCGCGTACGCGCCTAGACGCCGATAATTATCGCGGCATTGTGAGGCGGACGCCCTTTTCCTTTAAAAGCCCCCGGCCTGGCCCCACGAAATCTCGGCGGCTGCTGTACCCGAGCGAGCGAGGCGGTTAGACCCGGGCACGAATTCGCTGGCGCTGTGCTTTATCGCTGGATGACGCTACTGGAATAAGCTTCGGGCGGAGTAAAGATACCGAGGGTACGGCTTTGATTGCTTTCTATGGCCCCTTTTAACGTATTTATTTATTTATTTATTTGTAGAAGGAAAATACTCTGTGAAAATAAATTCAACTCGAAAAACTTACAAAACAGGCTTTGTTTAATTAAATTTTTTCAACTGTTTGACATCGGATCTGTATATCTTTTAATAATATTCTGTTAATTGCAGTTTCTCAAAGATTACTTTATGTACGGGATTTAAAATATTAAAAAATTAAGTTTACGAATAAGTAAAATATTACTTTTTTTGATTGAAAGTTTTCTAATTTCAAAAATTGTAATGAATCATACGACTGAGTAAATAAATACGTATGAGGAAATTTGAGCGCGCAAAGCGCGTTGGATTTTGTTAGTAATATTAAATTGTTGGTCTGCTCCGCTTACAACAACTATATTACTTTAACTATACAATTTTATTATGAACACATGAAAGATGTTCTAATTGTTTATGTTATTCTTTTAATAAACAATAAATTATTTATCAAAAAAAATATGTTAATAAAAGAATAATAAACTCGAATGAATTTTAATCCGCAGGTTTTTATAATTTGCATTATGCACTTGTATCAATTAACTTGTCTTGATAATGCTCTGAGTCATTAAAGAAATTATAACAGTCGAAATAATCAATAGTTGCTGATTCAACAAATAGCAGGAGGCAATTTAAATTTTCCACGTGCACGGATCCCATATAAGATGAGTCGCGTTCTCCAATGGCGATACTGGTGATCCAACACTGTAATCATGAAGCTTTTAGTTGCTTTACTTTGTGCTTTTTTTATCATGAGTAAGTAAATTCGTCTTAATATTTATTTACATTCAACAAATTTTATTTACTTTATTTGACTCTATTAGCTTTATAGTTACACAAATTCAGTGTAACGCAACTTTAAATAATTCAATAGATTTCTAAAAATCACGTAAACAATCACGCACATAAATATTTTAATCGAAGCGTAATTTTTTCGCAAAACTTTTTCTACAGACATCTTTTGCAGTTATTACTAAGTGAAAGGAAAATGAAAGAAACAGACGGCAGCGTTTTTAAATGAAAATAACTATAATATTCTCCAAGATGGCATATAATTGGCTGCAAGCTTAAAGCAAGTGCACCGAAGCACCGAAGCAAAAGATTAATCATACGTCATCCGCAGCCGGTTGATTCACGCGACTTTTCTTAAGCCGGCAAATTTATCGCGCATTAATTTCGCGCTCCTTCTCGCGCATCTCCCAAGACTCGCGGCACCGCCGGGGAGGGCCGGGGTTAGGGCTGGCTCGAGAAATCGCGCGCGCGAGGAGGTTCGCCCCGCGACGACAAACGAAAGGAGGCTGGGGGGCCAGAGGGGGCGGCTCGCTGGATGTTTGAGTTTGAAATTACGAAGCGAGAGAATTTATACGGTGTACCGGCTGCGCGAGACTCCGCGCGAACTTTCATTTATTCAGGGCGCCTCGCCCCCGGAGCCGCCACCCCCCTTCGGAGTCGTCGCCGAGAAAAGCACGAGCAAAGACGACGGCGACGGAGACTCCCCCTTTTACGTGCCGCGAAATATCCGAGGCCGCCGTTGCTCGAGGGGCGACGAGCCGCTACGCTCGATCCACCCCGCGCGGGATTTTCGATGCCGCTGCCTGAGACACGAACTTTCGCTCTAATGGCGTCGCTTCGCGGTTTCTCCTTTGTCGTTCATTGTGCCTTGCAGATAAAAATACGGCCAGTTACAAATGGAAATAATAAAAAAAAAACTGGAATAAAAATTACGGGGCTCACCGCGAACCAGTAAGATTCGGATAAAAATTACTATAAAAACTGTGATTGCAATTTTTTACCTAAAATTTACAGTAAACTTTGTCGTCATTATTGCCGGAAAATTTTTCCGGTGTTGGTTTTTGAATGTTGAAAGAGAACCAAGATTTCGCTTATGCACGCACGAATATTCTTGAAAAGATTAGCCTTTTTGAGCTTAATATGGGCTAAGCTTTTGTGCAACGCCGCTGCATAATAAGTGAGAGGACGGAAGTAAGGGCTACCGTAATCGGATTTTCTAGATCAACCTTTTTTAACATCCCATTCATTTAATTAAGAATCATCTGCGTTTTTATTTTATTTTCTGTTTTTCAATTTTACTCGTATATCTGTGGGTGTATTAAATTAGCTTGGTGAATGGGTGAAAATAATTTATTATTGGAATTCTAAATGTGTTTGTACATAAATTATAGTAGGGTGCGGTTCGCATTTGCGTGTTCTCATCTACAAAATATTTTCGCTAAAAAAAATAGACTTTTGTGACCGCTTTTGAATTTTTTTTGCCTGCTGATCGGAAAATGTATTAAAATCCATGTCTTTTTTAAAAGCGACTATCATCCGGAAGAAGGATTTGAGTAACAAATGGAGTCCTTCCTGAGGTGCTCTCAGGTTTTTGAAAAAAGATGTTATTGCCAACCACTAGTATGTTCGGGTACAACTCATCAAAAACAGAAAGAAGATTGCGGCATTTTTGAACTATAGTTGAATACATTGAAGATATGTTTGATCGAATAAGGCTTAGAAATATATGGCTCAAAAAAAACTACGACCTAGGTATCAAATAGGTGTATTTTTTGGTTTTTAAGTAAACACCAAATAGGAAAAAATTTGTATACATTTCGCTTATAGTAAATAAAGACTGTTCTATCTATCTATGTCTCCCTCTTTCTCCCTCTCTCTCATCCTATGCCCTGACGTATATGCACGAGCAAGTTCTCGCGTAACGAGTGTCTTTGACGAAGCTCCTCTCCCGAAGGATCTCAAGAAGGAATTGAGTCGTCAGGCAAAGTTTCGCGCTCTCTTTCGCCTCCGGCTACGGCACTTTCCAACCTTCGCTTCCGATTTCCGGAGTCAAGCTCGTAGACGCTCTCTCTCTCTCTCTACTTCTGTTTCTTACTCACGGACGATGATGGGGCTGCAAGACGTCGATTTCTGCGCGACTGGCGCGACTCCTACATCTCAGACATGGAAAACCAGTAGTGCCTCTTGCTTCAGCGTCTCTCGATTTATATGTTTGTACATAGTTAGAATTTAAATTTTCAACTTTATTACCTTTTTTATTTAATACAATTGTTTATGAATTTTAAGTAAGTTGACAAGTTCATTCTTTCACATTAGACATTTTTGTCAACGAAAAAAATGAGTACAGAAAAAGATGTATCGAGAAAAGCTTGAGGGTCGTTGATGAATACTGATACGAATGACATTTTCAAAAGATTCGTAAGTACAAGGGCCTTTTTTTGAAACATTTTTTTTAACCACAGCTTCAATGAAGTTTGTAAATAAATGTGCATTTTAAATTGCCCCATACAGTCGGTTTTTTAATTCGACGACGGCGATCAGAAATACAAACATGTAAATGCATGAACAATTCTAGACCGTTCAAGCGAATGATTGTCAACAAATTTGAGAAAAAAAGCGAAGCAAAAGCTCCACTTTTTAGCGCGCCAGACCGTTTTTAACGCCTCCAATCGTTTCAATTCATCGAAAAAGTTGCGGTATTGACAGCCAGCAAAGGGAGCGCGGCGTAATAGTCGTAAGAGACTGCCTGCATTGTGGAACAAAAATTATTTTAATTTCCGCTCGGCAGCATTGTTTTAATGGATCGATAGATGCATTTTATTATGAGAAATAATTACAATTTTAATAAGTCTGGACAGTTTACGTAATACCTCCACTCAAACCTCCTCGACTCTCTCTTTTTTCTCCGCTTTGTTTAAAAATAGCCGCTCGCTGGGTGCGCCAACTCAATATCCCGAGTTCTCACAACCGCTCTCCTGTACGCGTATAAACTTTTTCAAAAAAGCAAAAATAAGTGCCCTTGGAAGTCTTGTAACCAAGCGTAGAAATTTTCCTTCTTACACCCTCGGTATTCGGTGCTCCCAGTGCAGCATCCCCCCCCTCTCTCTCTCACTCTCTCTCGAGGCGACTTGGCGAGTCGTTGCGCGGCTGGCCGGGAGCTTTGTCTGCAACTTCAGAACGCGGCTGTTTCGCGATTATACATATAATTTAACGACGCCGGCGACGAAGCGAAGTTGGTCCCAGAAATCAATGCCGGAGACAAAAGCCCTCTCTCTCTCCTTCTCTCTCTCCTCCCCGTTCGCGAGTCTAAACTCACACCAGGGCACTTGCACGCAGACCTAGACGCGCGATGTTTTCGAGCACCGAGAAAGAGAGGAGGACGTAAGGTGGGGGCGGAGGCGGGGTGGAGATGTCATAAGTACGCCCGGGGTTTCGCCTTCCTCGCGCCTTTTCCACCCCGAGGTAGGAGGGGGGCAGAGAAAGCGCGAAGCCCGAAATTTCGCCGGGACGTCGTATTTTCTAACGAGATAATGCTCGCCCCACTCGGGTATCCCCACCCTCGCGAGCGAAACTACGACCTCTTTCGCCCATCCCCGCGATGAAAAAGCCCCTTCGAAAGGATGCTCCTGGACCCACGGCAAATATGGACGCTTAGGGGGATTCTGCGCGCTCCTTCAAGGTGGCCTTTACTTTTAAACCTTTCGAAAATATTGTTTTTTCTCCATTACGCTTTAGTGATTAAAATTAATTTATGATAAGACAGTCAATCTTTAGGCGAGTCTTTATTATTTAAAATCGAGTGAGTCTCTTTTTACTTTTATACAAAGTACTAAGAAATAATTGTTTCTTTAAGTATTCTAAATCTACTAATAAATTTTGCATACAAATTTAACTGAAAACATTCAATGTACAAATACAAAATCGATATTGCAAAACCTTCATCAAAGTGAAATGTAAATATGCTTAATAAAAACAATGAAGGTAATTTTATTTATAATTTTCCGATTTCGCACAACTTCCAATAGAAGAAAGGTAAAATATTCATTCTGACAATTTACAAGTACAATAATTTACTTAAAGACATCATCAAAAAAAGTGTGATTGATTATGTCGAACAAAAGTAGATAAATAAAAATGAATTTAATTACACCACTGATTTTACGACTAAGTCACTGTATCCCAGCAAGATCTGACCCTCTATTGCTTGGTCATCGCTCCTCGGCTCCTCTTAGAGCAAGGGGGGTAAAAGTCGACCGCCGCACACGCAGCGCGTACGTATCCCGCGAGGACGTTCGCCAGGCATTTGCGGCTCGGGTATTAAGAAATCTCGGCGGGCACTTGGCGGTCGTCCAACATTCCCCTAGTCCGGCCGAATTAAAATGCCTCGCGTGCGTCGCCCGAGATTGCACTCCCTTGCGTCGATTTCCTGTCCTCCTAAAAAAAAATCCACCTCTCCACCGTAGAGCCGAAACTTCGAAATTGTGGATATATTCCGCGGGCGGACAAAGCTCGTTCGCAGCTACCGAAGACGCGCCGCGCAAAACGAGGGCAATTACCGCGCTTCCGTGTAATTAGTAGTGGCGCGGGCGCCTCGTCTTCGAAAGGCCGGGGGACAGAGACGGGACTGTAGTCGTGGCGCCGAAAAATGGGTCCAAGAGACGCTGCGCGAACGGGAGGCAAGCACAGAGAGACTCAGAAATGCGAGAAAGAGACGGGGTTAGGGGTGAGGAGGGGGAGACGCGCCCCCGAGCCTCGTCGCTATTATCCTCTCAGTCGCCGAGGACGATATTTCTCTGTGGAAGCTGCTCGTGGAGTGAATGCTCCTTAATTTCCTTTGAGCCGTTTGCTTCAGAGGCAGCTACGTTCTCCCGCCCACGCCGTACGAAAATCTCCTTCCTCTGCACCTTTACTCCACTATACTTGCGCACCAAGCTATACAATTTTTTGTTGCTTCACTTTTCAAAAAAACAATATAATTATTCTATATTTATCATCAAATTCTTTTTTCATTAATTTAATTCAGTCTCTCAATTTTACGATATATATGTTGATAGACCATTATTCATTTGATCATAGTTGTATTCTGAGACAAACATGTTTCATGAGATATAAAATTTTTTGCAGTTGAATGGTGGAGTTTTATATGAAATCTAAATTAGACGGCATGTGCATTTTAGACTTCACTTTTACTATTGATTTTGAAATATACATGTTCCTATAATTAATTCGACAAGTTTAGTTTCGCTCTCTATATGATAGTCTTATCACTGGTGTCTAAAATTATTTACCAGAAGTTACAAAATATTTTATACTTCACGATCATCCACAATTTTGAAAAATGAAATAATTTTTCGAATTTGTCAAAAAGTAGTAGGTCGTGAGTAGGTATATCAAAAGTCGAGCTTGAACAATTTCTTGTATACTAATTTTGTAAGGTTTGTTTTAATACACGATTTAAGTTTTCGCAGTAAAGGAGCGTACAAGAAATCCTGAAAAAAAAAACTTAATTCCGTTTTTCCTGATAAGTATCGCGAGTCGGCAAAATCGGTGGCGCCTCATTCTGTAATTTCGTTTAGAAATGAAAGGCCCGCGAGATACGACTCGGTGCCTGTAAGCTCGCGTCCCATCCTGCCGTCCCCTTTCTCTCCGGTCCGCGGAACCCGCCAAGAAGGTGCGGCAACCGCGACTCCCGAATGGCGCAGCACCGCCGCCGGATCAAGACGCGCGGAGATCGGAAGCGAGTGTATATACCGCGCCGGGCGATTTCGCCACTGTGTGCACAGACGCGCGCCGCGCGCAAATTGGGAATGAGGCACGCTATCCCGCGGCGCGTGATAATTGGCCGTGCGTAGTAATGGGATCGCGGGGGAAAACGCGCCTCCGGGGCGAGCGCGGGTCATGGGGCATCGGCTGTTTACTAGTAGCTAGAGTTGCGGTTGAGAGTTTTACTCCTCGAGCGATTCTTTTAGATCATTTTTGTCAAGCATTTTTCGTATTTTTAAGTTGCGATTGATTGATTGAATTCGAGCAGATTTTTTATATTTTCTGATGGCCATAAAAATTGCACATTTTATAACTAAGATTTAGATTGTTGGGAGCTCGTTACTAACTTTGAAAAGAAACGCTTTTTTTTTAGAAAAACTAAACTAAAAAATGGATTAGATTCAATTTCATGCTCCACCCAGAAGCAGCACATCAAAAACAAGTAATTTTTTAAAGAAAAGGAATAAAAACTCGAAAAAAATGCATTGTTTTTTTAATATATAAATACTGGTATGTTAACAATCATTAATAATAAAGACTTCTAAAATCGCTAATTATACCTATCAAACAATTTTGAAAAATGAAAAAGAAAAATAAATGTAAAAAGTGGGTCATGAGAAAATGTACTTGCAAAATGTATCTTGAATGTTGATATATTATGAATAGAATAGATTTAAAAATGTGGATCAAATTCTGAGACTCTATAAGATTAGTAATCAAGAAGAAAATTGTCATCAAAATACAAGTGCATATTTCGAGGAGTAAAAATAAAAATCAACTTGTTCACATTCTTTCACCCCCAATATCAACAAAAAACCTATAAACAAGCAAGAAATTTGCAAAAACTACCAAATTATGCACCTATTAAAGAAAATAAAAAATAAAAAAAAAAAAATAAAGAAAAGGAAGAAAGATCCCAGGAGAGGCGAAGGGAGCGAAAAAGAGCTTGAAGTCAGGGCGGAATAAGGCGGCGGGGTGAAAGCGGCGCGAGGGGGTCTGGTTTCCCTCGGCCGGGTCTCCCACCTCGCGACGCTTCTCCGGGGCGCGTCGTTTTTCATCCCTTATTTTGCGCGCGGGGCGGGTGGCTGCGCCGTCGGCGTCGGCGGCGGCGGCGGCGGTGGCGGGAGGGGGCCCGCTATAAGACGGGGGTGGCAGCATGGCCGCGCTCAGCCGGGACTCCGCCCTCGAGTGGCTTCCCCCCACCCCCTTCGGCGGGTGCTCGCGCGGGCGCGAGGGGAGGGCGGCGAGCGCGCGGAACTTGGAAAACCTGACGTTCTAGCGAGGCTCTCGCGCGCCCGCCCGCCCGCCTCCGCCCGCGTCTAGAAATTTGCATTAATTTCGCCCGTAAGAGAGTTTAATTGCGTTTCTAATAAGCCCCAGCGCCGCGGAGCCCGCCGCTCGCGCGCGTCCCGAGCTTCTAAGAAATCTATTATGCGAGCGGGTAAAAGTTGGGATGGGAGCCCGAGCCCGCTGCCTGCAGACTTGAGGCGCGGAATTGCCGGGGCGCGCTGCCGCGATCGACCGAGGCTATCGAGTTTGCCGCGTGCGCTTATTTTCTCCTTTGAATAAATAACGAAGCCTAAATTAACTAAATTAATGCGGAAAGTAACAATGGATTAAACGAATATTTAGGGGGAGATTATTATGGCACAAGTAAAAATAGAATAAGTAGAAAATTCTTGTATTGAGATATACTTAAAACTGTAATAACGCGTTGCTTATTCGATTTAAAATTAAGTACTAAAACCATACAATTAATTGTCAAATCACCTCTTAAGAAAAAAACGGATATTTATAAGATATTTACTTTACAACCAATTCATTATAGGAAATATTATAATCTGCATTAGACAAAACTGAAAAAAATTTCATATAGTTGCAATCTCGAAATTAAGAAGAATTAACCTTTTTTTTCTCATTGAAAATAAATTAAAAAATTGAATTAAAAATAGAAATTAACACCCGCACGGAAAAATTTTGTTATTAATTAAAGAAGGCGTTCAGTAAAAGGTAAAACACCACGCGAAACGAAGGGCGTAAAATCGAAATTCTTGCAAACATAAGACCTCTCGCCCCGTAACCTGTCAGCCTAAACATCACCCGCGCTGGATCACAGTCCTCACTTTTCTGCTGCTCGACTATTTACATACGCACCCAAGAAGGCTCGTCTTACTTACTGCGTCTCCGTGCCGGCCGGTCGAAGTACAGTTGCCGAATCAAAATCACAAACTGACCAGCGGCATCTGCGGCTCTCTGCCGCGAGCTGGTCATTGCGCTGTCCCCCCCTCCCCGGGGCAGCCGCTTTGGGACTCACTTCTTGGGCGAGTTGACCGATAGGCGCGCGCGCGTGTGGGAAAGGAAACCAGTTTCACCCCGGCCGCGAGGAAGACGAGCGCCCGAAGATGGACAATTGAAAGCGAGAGGTCAGTCTCGGACGCGCGCGTGTGAAAAGTGCGCGAAACTGGACGAAGCGAGGTCGGAACCTGTTTTCCTTCTTTTTTTCAGGCGCCGAGGGTGAGTCGACCGGACCGGAGTGACCTACTGAAGCGACGCACGGATTTCGCCCCTCGACTCGACTTTTTCGCGTTTTCGCTTTCTTTTATGAACTAAACGGACTCCACAGTGTGCGGATTCACGGGAGAGAAGTAGAGATACGAAATTCTTGTTGCGTAGGTGGAAGATGAGATTTCCTTAAATACTATTTTGTTAATTATTATGTGAAAAAGGTACTTAAAATTGAAAAAGAAAAAAATAGATATAAAAAAAGAAAATATTAAAAAAAAATTTGAATTTTTATTTGCAAGACTTGAATATTAAAGTACCAGACAGTAGTTTTAAACGCAATATTTCTAAATACTTCAATGAAGACAATATTATTCGCTCATTAAAAATAGACACCTCATTGTTTGAAACGTACGCTACATTTTATCACTGAAACGCTAACGACTGTGTATTGTCAAAGTAGGCGAGTAAAATAGACCGCAGCACAAAATGTTTCACCCTTTTCAGAAGGCTTTGAAGATAGAAAAAATAGTAAAATAGAGCCAGCGTTCACACTACACTTCAAAAGAAATTGTATGACCCAGTAAAATACAAAGGAAGCTCCGAAAAGGCCATTCCATGCGAAAAATCTCTTTTCCCGGCCACGCGCCGCAAACTGGCCCTCCCCATTCTCCCCCGAAGCAACTCCCGTTCTAAACCAAAGCTTCGAAATAAAAAAAAACTAACTAAACTAGACCGAAAATCGGCTAACCGGTCGATGCAGGAAGCGGCGCTGCCCAAGGCCGGTCCGCCCGCCGGACCAGTTCCGCGGCGCGGGGACAGGACAATGTCCAGCAGATGCTCAGCGAAATTTATTTTTTAATTCAAACGTCGGCGCGCGGGGCCCATTCATCCGCCCCGGAGGGACTTTCACCTGTGCCGCCGCCGCCGCCGCCGCGCGTCTTCATTCGCAGCTCCCCATTCTGCTGTCCCGCGGGCGCGCGATGGGTATCGCGCGCGTTTCAATCGCCGCGGATGATGCACGGCCGGGGCCGGCGAATCGATCCGCCGCGGGGACCGGGAGCTTTCAATTTGTACCGGCCAGATGCCCGAGATAAGGTTTCGCGCGATTCTTCGGGGCTCCCGCGCGTTACCGGCTTTGTGCCTTCGATCGCATTGTGCCGACAAGACACGCGGCTTTCCTTGCCGCGTGGATCCTTTGCCCTTCTTTTTCTTTTGGCCGGTGAATAAAGAGGCCGCGGGACGGCGGGGCGACTTTTGCTCTTGCCGCGTGCAGCTGGAAGTACGTTTATTTTAACTTGCCACTTCTTTCTCTCTTTTTACGAGGATATCGCTTTATTTGCGAGGGAAGGAGATTGATACCGTGCTTTTAAAGGCTGTTGAATTGCACGGTTTTTTGTTTTAAATAAATGAGCTAATTTTTAAATTAAAATACTGTATATGTATCTTAAAATTGCAATAAAAAAAGGCATTTTCGATTAGAAATTTATTTATCCCTAGTATACCTGATGAATTAGTCTATTCATTCTCATTGAGATATCGCTTATAGAAACATCTCTTTGTATTTTTTTGGAAAATATATTTAAGTAATCCGTTAACTTTTTCCCGGAAAATAAATAAGCTGCGAATTAGAGACAACCTCTATATGACTCTCGTTGGGGGTACACGAAAAAGTTTTAAATATTCAACTCTTGGTTCTATGATATTATTTATTTATAATTTTATCCATCAACGTGTACCACGAACATACCTTTTATGAAGGAAATATAAAAAGTTATTAAATAAGCTTGAAATAAAGTCTTTACTCTCTGGATTTTTTAAATTAAGCCTTCAGGATGATGTTTACAAAAAACAATAATATAAAAGTTTTAAAATAAAAGATTATTAACATAACATGTTTGTTCTCAAGCCAATTCCGTTTCCATTAGTTTTAACGTTTTATATAGGTCTCGATTGCAGAGAAACATGGGTATTATAATCTATCATTTTATAGTTTAATAAAAAGTATAATTGAATAAGGCCAGTTTCGTAAATTTAAAAGAAATCTACTACTTTAAAAAAGCTATTGTCAATTTCCAAATATTTTTTTCTTCTGTGTATTCATAAGGAGATTACTTACTTAAGAGTCAACTCAATAGAAAAGAAAAAAATGTGGACGTTTAAAGTTAAAAAAATCATCAGCTGACCAAGAAAGAATGACCCTTTGGCATTGGGCGAGTCTGCACAGCGAGCAAAGTATATCAGCGATCCGGAATAACGACGCGTCATCGCGTCTAAAGGAAGGAAGAAAGAAAGAAAGTCTCCCCGTTGACCGGGTGCGTTCGGATGCTGCCGGGACAATGTCTCGCATGCGGTCAGTTGGCCATTAATAAGCAATTATTCGCCGCCTCATTAGGCCACCTCTAAGATCCGGGCGTCGAACAATGAGGCGGTAGCCTCGCGCTTTGCATAAGGCCAGCGAGTGCCCGGAGGCGACGAGAGCGCGCGCGCCCCCCGCGTGTCCGGACTGACCACTGGTCAGTCTCTCGCGTCTCGGACGATTTCGACACTCTCGCTCTCTCGCCCCGCGTGTCAGCTGGCCCTGCCACCGACACAGCTGATTTTAAGCCCCGGCTCGTTCGCACGGAAATCAAACGACTTTCCCTCGGCTCGCTTGCGCTTTCGCGCAATCTGCTCGACGGCTGCTGATCGGTTGGCCAATTAATTATGAAAGGTTCTACCGTGTAACAGATAATTTGAAAAAACTTATAATTAACGGACTCACGGCTGGGAATAATATCTGCATATTAGTAAAATTTAATAAACCTGGATATAGTACACTCCCGCTCAATGACTTTTGCCTTCCTATACAGTGCTGAAAACTCATGAAATTCAAAGTTTTATCAGTTAGGTAAAAAAAATCGTAGTGATCTGTGGCCTGCCATTTTAAAGGTTTTTCCAAGACCTTTGAAATGATGCACGACACAACCCCGTTTTTTAATTTTTTTTAACAAGTGTGAGAATGTAATTTTTAATCTGTGTGATGTTTGTGCACTCGAGAGTTTCATTATATTTCTCATTTTATCTACCTTCATTTCTCAATTATTCTACTTTTGTCTTAAAATAAATGAATTTTTTTTTCTTTTTTAAATGATATTTGATCAAGAAGATTAAAAAGACTTAATCTTACATATTACCGCGGAATTAATATACTATTGCATTTTTTAAAGAATCAGCCTTGTGCCATTGAAAGCAATACATTTTCTCAAGGAAAACTAAAAAAATCTTACATTATTTATATTTTTTGTATTTCTGCTAAAAATATTAACTCAATAACTTGCACATCCGTCGCATCAACATGCTGCCAATTTATTACGCTAAGTACACTTTCTAAATAACCATTTCGCTACAGCAAAGGCGCGAGTCTCACCCTAAAATCCAATATAGCAACCAAGAAGTCAATAGCATTAATTAAATAACAAACAGGTAATAACTGTCAACACAATCTTAGTCGACTGGTGTTATTGCTAGAGATAAATTAGTCAATCGCCGAAGCACAACATCTCGCGTATTTTTCGAGAACGTATAAGCTAGGCTTAATTGAAAGTACACACGGCTCGAAATAATACCTCCCGCTTCCTAGCTCTGTAGTTTTATTTAGTTTACGAGCGTACACGTATAAGAGGCGCGCACACACTACACCGGGCGAGGGAGGGGTGTGGGAGGAGGGCTCCGGGCATATTTATGTGTGCGTGTTCGTTCGAACGTAAGTATGATGAGAAAGGGATGAGGGATGAGAAGGCAGGGAGCGGCGGCTGCGCATGCGGAGAGTAGTCGCGAGCATATAAGTAAAGTTTGTTCGCAACTTATAATAGGGACGCCTCCATCACGAGAAGGATGAGGTACAAGGTTTGAGGTTAGGTTGCCACCCCCTCGCCGCCCGGCCGCGAGCGAACGCGCCCTCGCTCCCTCTCTCTCTTCCTCCCACTCAGCGGCAGACGAACTTCCACACGATAATAGACCATGCAGGTGCAATCTACGACGGTAGCAAATTGCAAAGAGAACACCGAGGTATACGTTGGTACGTACGTGCCTGGAGCATCGATTGCCAGAGGAAAGGCTTTTTTGCTGGCTACCGACGGCCAACTACCCCTACGAATCGTGCGCTATGTAAAAACCTCGCTCGTTTCTACTTCGGTTTTATGCGCAAAAATTAAATTATTAACGAAGAATTAACATTTTGTAATTATTGCTATTAAATTGTCTTGTCTGATATAATTAATATTAGCTAAAAAATAATAGACAACACACTTTAAAAAAAAATTTTGTTTCTATTGGAGAATGAAACTGAAAATACCTAAATAAAATTTATATAAAAATAATTTTAGCCGTAAAGCATTCTTATAATATTATAACACACTGCAACCAGAAAGAAACCAGTTAAACTGCTCGACACCGGAAGGGTAAAAATAGACAAGCGGAGTTCGCGTTAGACAGGATTTTCAAAAACCGGATCTCTCTCTGGACACTCGTCAGCTGCATGTTTCATAACAATGAAATGAAACTTTAACGTTATTTATTTGAAATTTTTAGAATAAAATTGTGGTTTCGTGTACGTTCTAACAACTTACTCTAAAATTCATTTATGTATTGAATATCGATTTCTGCTCTGTTTGACCAGCTCTCCGGAATTCAAGGAATTTTCTTTTTAATTTTGCGTACTTGCAATTATTATATAGACTGTGTAATTTCATTCTCGACTGAAATGTAAATCAAATATTATAAAATAGCTATAATATTAATGAATAGTAATGAAATTAATTTCTTTTGCTTGAAATTATTATTATTAGTATTAATTATTCTTATATAAACATTCTTTCTTGTACAATTATTTAGTTTAATATGTTTGCAAAATGTTAGCATCATGTGGTATGCTAAACAGTTTTTATTACTAAATATGATGATAAACAGTAAAATAAGAATTCTCAAAAAAAACAGTAAATCAATAACAGTATAAAAGTAATTCCAAAACTTCTTTATAAAATATTAACTTCAATATTGTATCCATCAACCGAAGTCGCAAGTTGCGTGATCGTCCAAAATCAGTCTGGCCCGTAAAGAAGAAAAAAAGGCACTAGACGGATGTCTCTTCTGCTCTCATTTTTCTACGCAGTTACCCTTCATACTTTTCAGCGTGTGCCCCCCGGTCGATGCGGGGTTTCCACCACCCCTCGTCAGATGGCGCGAGTCCCTTCTTCCGGGCACTCACAGCTCCGGTGCCGAAAAAGGCTCGCGAATTCGAAAGAGCGACGACAGATGACGCGGTCGCGCAGCTCCGCTAAAAAAGCCGCTGAGGGGCTGATCGCCCGGGAGGCCGGTTTTTATTTCACCGGTCGTCTAGTTTGTGGGTCACCCCATTGTGTCCCCCCGCCTCTACCCCCCGGAGCGGTTCTTACACGTGCCTCACCCCAGGGTACTCGACCCCTCGAGGACAGTGGGCTGGACTTGTATATTTTTTTTATCTGACCCTCGGAATGAAGTACTTGCAGCGACAAAAAAGAGCATTGGGAGCTGCTCTTGTATATTTTCCTAGGCAAAAACGATGACAGTTGCGGGCACGAGTCACTTTTTTATATCCCTTAAAAAATTTTTAATTTATTCCCGAGTAAATTGTCGATTACACGTTTGTGTACTTAGCTAAATTAGCGGATTAGGTACATTTATTTATTTGAAAATCAGGTGCTGTAAATACAGTTCAAAATAGTACATAAATAAGTATGCGATATTTTGTTATATTAGACATTTTATAATCTATTTATTAAACAACGAGTTTTTATTTCATTTTTTTATGGTAAATAAAAAATCTGTAAGTGATTTTCTGAAAATGTATAAAGGATTTCTGAGATAATAAAGATACTGTTTTATCGGAACAAAATATTAAAAAGATGAGTATACACTGCCATTTTTTAAATTTAAGAATATTTCGTATAATTTTGACGTTTAGCAATTTTTAAAATAGGTATATATTATTTAGTTCGAGATATTAAAAGTCTTTTTTTATAATTTTGAAAATATTATAATAGAAATGCAAATTGAGATTAGTTTTTTTAGACTTTAACACAGGTAACTGGCAAACTAATTATATCATCCTCTCTCTTTATCGATCGTGACAATTGAACCCCATTATGCTAATTTGCAATGGTAGATTGGACTTTCGTAGAATTGGTCGCTAATTCAATACCGTTACGTACTGTAATCGCATTGCCGATGCAAAAATATCCCTGTCACTGTACTTGATTTCCCTGTCATCAAGGTTGAACACCCAGCACCAAAATTGCTTTCCACCATTAAGCGCGCGACAAATTATCATCCGACAAAACAGCGACTCTTCAATCGAGCATCCGCACAAAGTGTAGTCAGCGTCGTTAAACTGGCTTACTCGGATTTTTCCGGAGCATTAGACGGATGCCGGGCTCGCTTTCGGGCGAAATCCATCAAAGTTCCTGCGCGTTCGATTCGCCCTTGGCTCGGGCCTCCCCTCCTCCTCGCGCCCTCCGAGGGAGTTTCGCCGGGAAAATTGGTCGCGCCGTAATTATTTGCATCCCTCGCGCGCGAGCCCAAGCCCCGGACCCCGTTGCCCGGGCTGCCGAATTCTTCTTCGCGGTGGCGAATTATTAAAATCCAGATTGCGACGCGACGCGATCGTCATTCGCCGGGAAAATTCTCGCTCCCAGGCACGGGGGGAGGAACGGGCCGCGAGACGGAATTTCTTTTACCCACGATTAGCAAACGTAACTTGGGCTAACTCGACTGAGATTGCTGTAAGGAAGAATTAGATTGTCCTTTATTACCGATTCCAAAATAATTGTGTTTAAATTTTATTTTGCCTTTTTTTGCATATTGAGCTTGAGAAAATGAAGAAATAGAACAACAAAGAATTGAGATTAATTAAAAAGTTAATTAAATTAAAGATCTAAGGGATTCATAAAATTATAGATTACTAAAAAATGTTGTAGCTCTTTTTTGAAACGTAAACAATATTTGGAAAAAATATTTTCGAGTCGTCTATTATTTTTACTCAAAAGTAATTAAATCGTTAAATAATTAATTGTAATTGTGTCTTAATAATTTGAGAAAAATTGTTGCTTAGCGGATGTGAGATTGTACCTGAAGGAATATAGCAGGATATAAATTTGGGTGACCGTAATATTCAGGTAACTGTGTCATAAAGAGTGGAGTTACATTTTAAACTGATTTTCATACGGAAGTATTTGCGTTTGCTACGCACGACTAACGAAATTTGTTCAACTAACAAATGTTACTGAGCCAAGTTAGTTGATTTTATTTTAATTTATGCATATTTTAAAATTTTGAATTTATAAAAGAAAACATAAAATAAATATTTACTGTGTTGGCAAATTCTTTCAAAAAGCTCTTTTCCGTTTACTTTTGCATTTCTTAACTTGTAGTTGTTAAAGCATAGTTTGTTAAACATTTGCAACATAAGCAAATTGAAATGTAGATTTAAAAAATACAATAAGTGAAAAAACGCAATTTCTTGAGAATTGTCATTTAATAAGACTGATTTTAGATGACATTATTTGAACAGTAATCTAAATATTTAGCAATATTTCAATCTAGTATCGGCGATTTTTGCCAAGCTCCTCCCGCAGCCGTGATGGGCTCCCTCGCTTTTTCCGGCTCTTCCCGCGAGCACAATGGAGCCCGAATATCCATCTCGGACACGGGCTTCTTCTCCGCTCCGGCCGGCTCCGTCTCTCTTTTTCTTCGTATCTCGGCGGCGCGCGCGGCCTCGGCAGCGCCGAGGAATAATTCCATTTTCTTGCGCGAGTACAATTTTGCTTTCAATTTATTTCTCCCTCCCCCCCCCCTCCTTTTTCCTGCCTCTCTCGCACTCTCTCCCGGCTCTCTTTTCCCTTTTCTTTCCAACCCCCGCGCCGGCTCTCGCGCCCCGGACGATTCTCATTCCGCTCGATTCCTCGCCGCTGCCCTGGGCGAGCCAAGGCTCTCTCCGCCGCCCTCCTCCTTCTTCTTCCGCTTCTTCCCCCGCCGTCTTTTTCTTTCGCCCCGCGCCTTTATCTGGCGCGAGGCGCGCTGCGTCCGTTCATTATGTCCTTGCCAACCCGAGCGGGGCTTTCCTTCCTTCTTTCCGACCCTCCCGTTCTTTTCTCCCTCGCCGGGCCTCCTCCCTCCCACCCCCCCCCCCCTCGCTC
>UXGC01000654.1:0-69223 GCA_900480045.1 Eurytoma adleriae | reverse complement strand
TCGACTCGTACTGCAAACTCCACACTCGGTCTAAAAAGACCCACTTTACGCCCTAGGTACATAATATACTATTATAATTAGACTTACCCATCTCATTTAATATTATCATCGTTTTAAAATTTTCGCCCAGTCAAGGCTTTTATTTTCATTTTCTTCAATTAAATAGAGTGTTATCTTCGTTGCAGTACATCACACAATTTTATTGATCAGCAATAAGTCAACCAAGACATTAATTTGTTTACTTCCTGTATAGTACGCATTAAAATCGTTTTATGATTAATAAGCGGAATAATATAAATATAAATAAATATCGAGAATGCAGTGTGCGTTCGGCATATCATTTATTTCTCCAGTCAAGATAGCCCATTTGTACATAAATTATCCATCCACGGTGTGGGTAGAATTTTATAGTAAACAAAATCCCAATAACGAATTTAAATTTCCCTCGCTGACCCTCGCACTTTTAGTGCGCGCAAAAACGAAAATCAAATAAGTCACAACACTCGCGTACCCACGTACATCGCAAAGTATTTAGCGAGTAAATATCTCCAGTCCGCATAAAAAGGCGAAGGCAAAACACCGGAGCTATCGTATAACGTGTTATTTCCCCTCGCCTCTAACACTCGTCTTCCCGCTCGCCCGGTCCCGTCCCTTCCTTCTTTTTTTATCTTCAAACGTCTTCTTCGAAGTTCGCGCGCGTGCGGGCCGACCGCAAAAAACGATAAGGCGCGCGCGCGCGACGAAACGAGAGGAGGGCAGGGCGGCCGGGATTTTTCGGCCTAAGTGGATTTAATTTAACGTCGGGCCCCGAGAGAGAGGAAAGAGACGGACGGCCGCGAGCGCTGATTCATCATCACACCCGCGCACTCGGCCGCGCGCGCACCGAGTCCCCGGGATGTCCTCGTTAAGTATTCTAATGGCTAAGCGTGTCCCTTTAAATTAGCCGACAGCCGCCTCCGCCGCGCGCGGGTACACGCACGTGACCCGACGTCTTCATTAATTTGCCCTTGTTTTTTCGGCTCCGAGCGAGCCAAGTGTGTATCGCGGTGAAAGTACCGCGTGGACAGGCGCGCACTGCTCCGATGATTGCGCTGTTTTTCTGGATCGAAATCGATTTTGTATATGGACGCTCGGATTTTCAATCACGCGCGCGGTAATCGGCCCCTCTGGCTCTCGGGCGACTTCTCTCTACTTTTGAATGACTGCGTACTTTTGAAGGACTCGAGTGCGGCTAGATTTCGGATGATTGCTGATTCCTTCGGTACTTTTTTAATTAGCAGGTGTAATTTCGTTGACTTCAAATATTTCTTTTGTTAAAAATTGATCGATTTGTTGGATTGTTTTGTAGAAAGTTTAAACATCGTACTTTTTTTCAAGTAGGGTAAAGTTGACAAGTGAAGGACTGAATTAGTGGCGTGTAATGGGCCACTCCCTTACGTAAATTTGATTTGCAACTTCCTAAAGGAGGTACGACTACACAAACTACGACACTTCGTATTTAGGGGGTTGTAATCTAAATTTAGTTGATCACAAAGTGCTATATCATGTCGGTTTTCCGAACATTTTTACCTCGATCTTGATGTCAAAATATAATGTTGATTGAATTTCTTTTCTTTCAATCCTTTACTACCGAAAAATCACCGAACGTCAGCGCATAATATTGCCTGGTACGCAAGTTTACCTCCAGGTGGAGTCTGAAGCATTAAACCCGAATGCACGTCGGTCCTCTTCGTTTTATATATAAGCTATTTAAGACCTCGGTGATTAAGCACGTGGAAAAAGCCGCTAGTGCTTTAGCATTTAAATTTATAACTAAAATTGTATAGTTACCAATATCTATATTATTGTAACCAGATGCTTACTTTAAATGGATTATAATCGATCGAATTCTTGTAATCATTGCAATCAAATGTCACATATAGTTGGCAGATCGGTGGAGCATTTATTGGATTACGAAAAATGCATATGTGTATTAATAATTCTTAAATGAGAAGAAATTTTAGGTATATGGCGTCGCATCAATAAGTGTATAATTTAATTTTTTCCTTTTTTTTCTAAAAATATTTTATATTACAAAGTATACAGTTCCAGATCAATCCTCGAAATATTACACATTTTGTAGGCATTGGCTGTAAAAATTAATTCTCAAAGTAACTAATTTTCGGTGAACAGAGCCCACTACCCTCCAGCTTGTAGTGCAAATTTCACACTCAGTCTACAAATACCCAGTTTAGACCCTAGGTACACAATATACAACTTTCAGTATACGATGGTATTCAGACGTTTCTAAAAAGTAAGAACCACTCAGAATTTACAAAGCATTTGAGTTTCGATTACTTTTATGGTTTTCAATTAATTTTCATGTGACTTTTACGACACGTACATACATAACGGGGTAAATAAAATATTAAATATTGATAAATTGTCTTGTCATTTCAGTTTTGCGTGGGAGTTAAATAAAATAACACTTTAAGTAACGTAAGTGTATTATCACAGAGCTAGAAACTGTTTACTTCACTGTAGAAAGAATGCTCATGACATGAGATTTTCAAGCAAGGCAAAACTCACCTTATTCACGCACATCAGAACGATTTAAAAACTCCGATTTTCATCCTAGCGCACCCAATCCGTGCGTGAACGCATCGCACCGGCGGCAGTATCGCGATCGGCGCAGCGTGCAGTCGAACAATCGCAATTATCCGCTCGCTAACTTTCTAACGCAAACAAAAGTGCGATGATCGCGCACCGGCGCAAAAAGCCGCGGTCCCCGGCCGCAGCCTCCTTTAAACAACGCAAAGCGCGAGCCCTTAAAAATGCGCGTCGATCAAAGGCTCGCGCGCTGCCGAGATGGCCCCTTCTAACCCAACTTCCTCCTCTCCTTCCTCCTCCTCCCCGCCTCGATTTCTCTCTTCCGCCTGTCTCCCTCTCCCCCCCTTTCCCTTTTTTTTTATCCGGTCGAGCGCGGCGAGGCCTTTAGCCTCGTAGCGTCTTCGCTCTCGTCCCGCGAGTCGAGACGCAAAATGAAATATGAAATAATGGTCCGTGCAGGCCCGGCCTGGCTGCGAGGCGCACCCATGTCTACGCCCCCATACGGCGCGCTCCCTCTCTCTCTCTCTCTCTGTTTCTCCCGGGCGCGTGTGTATAGGTACGCACTGCGTGCCCGGGCTCTCCCTCGCGGCCTTTGTATACCCCGTACGTGCGCTAATGGCCACTTCCTCGTGTGCGTGCGGCAATTTCAGATACGGACGGACGTGTGCGCGCGCGCGCGAGCGAGCGACCCTTCATTCACCTGGATCCGCTCGTGCACTTTCTCCGCGGCCGTCCTTCTCCCAGCGATTCTTTCCCGCTGTGCCCGCGAGCTTTACGTAAGCTGCGCCGCGTGACGCCCGCGCGTACGCCGCCCGGTACACGGGGTATACGTACGTATCGTACACCGCGGGATTATGGGAAGCGTGTACGCGCGAATTGGGTTAGGCAGGCGCGAGGCTTGCGAAACGGCGACGTGCGCTGAACTTCGACCGGCTATCGGATGCCGCCGGTGAATTATGGCCAATTGTAATCAAATTCAACGCGATATGACTGTATTACGGTGCGTTTCGACGTTTTTTTTTTTCGTGGAAAAGATCGATAAGTGTGCGCGTTGGGCTTATCGCGTCGAGTGCGGTTGGGATTTTTTGCGGGGATCGAGGGTAACGGTGAATATTGGGAAAAATTTTATGCCAATGGTTCTGGAAGTTAGATACTGCGCGCTTAAAAATTCTACATTCTTAGTGTAAAGTTAGATACCTGGAAATGTCAAATGATCAGTATACACAGTTATTATTGATACTTTTAGTTAAAAGGAATATCGCACTCCTCTAGAGTGATTCTATTAACAGAGTAGGTACTTATTTCACTCAGTTTTTCCCTCTAAAGTTGAATTAGTGAAAAAATACTAAAATTATATTTTTTAGTGAAATTCGACTATTTATAGTAGTTTTTCACTAATTCAATTCTTTTTGGACAGTTCACTCTAATTTTGAGTAAAAGAGTCACTCTACTAAATTTCAATCGAGGAATTTAGTTTGAAAGTACTACTCTTTAAGTGAAAATTCACTAGAGCCAAATTTCACTCCAACCGATTTAGCACGTGCGTTTCGGATATACGAAATTATATACATTTTTTGTTTAATGTACACTCTTCTTTATGTATTCTTTATATAATGTGTTCTCTAAAGTTGAAATAGTGCATTATTACTAAATATTAGTGCATATGCACTAATTTGATTAGTTAAAAACTCTCCACTGCGAATTAATGCAAATGCATTAACTAAAGTAGTGAACAGTGATCTATGCACTAACAGAATTAGTAAAAATAGTAGTGTAATAACAAACAGTTTATTGGATTAATTTTTCACTATTTTATAGTAAATTTTACTAATTTAGTAGTGGAAAATGTGTTTACTACAAAACTTAGTGATATTTTCACTATTTAAACTTTAGAGAGTGTTTAAAATATACTTTTTATGTACTTGTGCATTATACACAAAATTCTATTAGACAAGGAAAACTTTGTTACTAAACATTTGTGTAGTTTTTTGAAGTAATTAAAATAAAATACAATCTTTGTGTAGTTGAAAAACCCGAACACAAACGCATATATTTATTGTTCGTTCAATTACAAACACAATAAATGTTTAGAAGTACGCGTACTTTTATCAATACTGCACTCAAAGCGCACGCGGAAAATTGACGCGGCGCGACTTTGCCGATTACAGCTCGACCGAGAATATTGGCGATTTATCGGAAACGCCGCGATCTAATGGGTACCAGCGGGATTTTTTAATTAGCCGCGTGCGCGCCCGCGGTCATTAATATTAATAAACTCGATTTGCATTATTTTCGCATGCGGCGTGTACGTATAGAGCCCCGGCGCGCATTATGCGTTTTCTCTCGGAGCGACTTATCTCTCCTCTTCCCCTCGAGTCCCGGCGGCTCTCCCTCGCCCGCGGAGGCCTTACGTACGTATTAGCTCTTATCCGCTCCTTAATGATACCGCGTTCTACCGTCGAGATACCGCCGGGCGGCTGTGTGGGGGGCGCGGAGGGGCCCCGCGCGCATCGACGGGGAACGACGATTAGCTCTTTCTTAAAATCGCGAACGGCCTGGCTGTTTTGCTCGTTTTAACGCCGGACGTAAAGCGCCTCGCTGCGCGCGGATAAACTGTCGTAGATGCGTCGGGCGAGGTGCGTTTATTAATTTGTGAGACGTGAGAATTTTCTGTTTATTGAGGCGCGCCCGTATTTGTACATAAATATTTCATGATTTTTGTTGGGAGGATTGTATCGGGAAATTAAGATTGGGTACATGCGTGAAGCTTTAGATAGGAAAACACTATATTATTGCTGTAACGCGTAGATTCATCAGATATCATATCGAAAATAACAGACGCATGTTTTTTTCTTGTGTATTTATTAATGAAATAATATTGCGATTTGAAAAATCGGGTGACATCTCAATCGTACAGTGTAAATAAATTTCATATGATGACGCGGTTTTTTGTTAATAAACATTCAATTAAAAAAAAAGAAAAAATGATTGCTAATTATTTTTCGTTTTCTTTTCTGATGAACCTGTAAATGTAAAGAAAGATTTCATTCGAATCTTGCACTTAAATATACTTACTCCTTGACAAAATTAAGGAAACAATGTGAAGTATTCATTTAATTTTGATACAAAATACATTTTATTTACACTCCAATGAGAATCATTCTTTTTTTGCCTTATTAAAGAGATGAGAGTAACGTAGTTTTCACCCGAATCCAATGGTTTTTAACTATTTTTCATTAAATTAATAAAACATTTATGTAGGAAAATGAAATTTGAAAAGTTTTATAATTATTTTAAAATAATGCACTTATTTTACGTATTATGAAATTCAATTTTGACTGTACCTTACACTAAATAAAATTGAAAGAAATTGATTATTGTACACATGTACACTTGACCGAAATTAATTCGTATAGAACATATACCCAAAAATCTCAATTTTTTATTTTTAATTTCATACGTAATATACGACTTTTTGTATGAATGACGTTATCATATATGTGCCCTGTAACGTTCTAAACGAATTTATTTCAATCGAGTGTACCTCATTTATATCAGTAAAATATTCTTGAAATATTAATCTGAAAACTATCTTTTTCACGCAAGCAGCGTTCGCAGGAATGTGACGGGTAAGATACCAGTACTAAATATCAATGTACAATAAAAAAGAAAATACTAGCCGAGGCCTAAAGCCAAAAAAATAAGAGCACAATCATAATAATAAAAATAAAAACAAAAAAACGTAGCAGAAAAGATTGGACGGAGGGAGACTCATGCATGCTCGTTACTTTTCCAGGAAAGAAGTGGCGGGGCCTTACGCCGCAGGACAGGCGGCCGTACGTCGAGGAGGCCGAGAGGCTAAGGGTCATACACATGCAGGAGCATCCGAACTACAAGTACAGGCCGCGCAGGCGGAAACACGCGAAGCGAGCACCGGGGGCGCCGTCCTCGCCCCCCTCCGCGACAAATACCCCGGGCAGTAGGCCGAGCCCCGCCGGTACCGCCATTCATCATACCATGTAAGTCCACCCGCAACCCAGAGGACCACCTCTCCTTCTCCCCTTCCTTTTACTCTTCTTTCTTACGCTTCGCCGGTCTTCTGTCTCTTTTTTTTTATTCTTTTTTATCTCCGACGACTCCTTTTTGCGCTGCTCTCGAGGGAGCTTGCACGCGTACGGCGGATTTTTTCTCCGGGCGCCGGGTAAGAAACGTGCATTTCGGTTTTTGGCTCGAACTTTTTAACTGTAAAAGTAATTTGAGCTTTTTTCTGCGTTCATAAAGATACGAAAAGGTGTTGAAAGAAATTTGGAAAAAAATGTACTGAGTAAGCGGTAAAACTACCATTCAAATCCGTATGAAAAGGTAGAAGTGCACGAAAAATTACTATATTGCAGGATTGTAAATTTTTGAATTTTTGAATAAAGTCACTACGAACTACAAACAATTTAAATAATAATATTAGAAGTAGTCATTAATTAGATTTTCAATGTTCTTCGCGGATATTCATTTTTGCAGGTTAATGTCAAAAGGACAATAATAAATCAAAATAAAAGAGAACCTGCACCAATCAACCAATCACAACGCGAGAAATACTAACTACAATGAAAAGGCCATGGATTTTTTATAGAGGGAATAATTTTTTTTACCGTCACGTTTTAATGCCGTTAGAGTTGTTAAATGAATATTGAATTAAAATTCATTAATGCACTCAATGTCCACTCATTTAAGATGCAATCACATCTCGCAATATTAGTTAGTACATTCGCCGCCAGGTGGATTCTGGGATATCTTTCCCACAACCGGATCTGCTATGCTTCAGTTTCATATATGCCATCTTTGTACCTGAATAGTTATAAGATGCTGGAGAAAATTATTAGTGCTCCACCATTTACGTGATAATAACAACTGATTTTAAAAATGGTCATGTAATTGTTGAAAAAAAAAATTCATTGAATTTTTATAATCATTGCAATCAAATGTCATTAAAATTACGAATAAGAAGACTTGCCGTAGTAAACCTAGTACTTTATTCTCCTCGGTTACAGTAAAATTCCGTTGGTAAATTATATTTAAAGGTATCGGTGAAATTATCTTACCGAGCGATGAGAACTTTCGAGATAAGAATTTTTTTTTTATTAGACAGCAAATTTCTTTCCCTCTTGGGACGATGAATTATTAAAACATCAAAACGGATTCGCATAACTCATTAAGCTAATTAAATCGTCCTCGCAGACGCCGCGCGCGAGTTCCACGTGTCAAAAAAAAAACTGCCTCGGTAATATTTCAAGCAACTCCTTGATAATGATCTTATTAATGACAGTAGAAACTTTATACGCATATAAACAATGTAATATAAACTTTTCTAATTAGCTGTGTGAACCGCGGGGATGAATATGCATGACGGACGTATGGGAACCCGCGTACATCCTTAATTTTTTACGAGTGTATTACCGTTGATTAGCGCCTCGCGGAGAAAGCTCTTTTACAGTTGGAATAACGAATTTTCCCTTTTTACAAATAAGGTCTTCCTCGAAGACTTGGTAAGAAAGGTCGTACTTATTTATGTAATTAATTAAGCAGACTTTAAAGCTTTTCGATTTAAATTAGCGAAACGTTAATATGCTGAAATTTGATTTGAATTTCAAAATACAAAAACGAAGTCTTTTAAAAATCATTTTTGACACTCGTATATCGACATTTTTGAACGCGATGGCGAGAATATAACCGATTTATTGCGCACTTGGCTAATATCTCGAGGAAACGAATTTGATAAATTTTTCACCCTATTTTAATTGCCAATAAAAACTAATCTGAGGTATATAATAACTACAGTTCCTTCATATTTTCATCTTTCATTATTAAAAGAAGTAACATTTATTGTTGTTATTAAAATCGAGATGCTTTCCATTAACTTATGTTTTGATATTTAATTCTCGTCTTTGTAAATGTTGAGGGTATCCCTTTAAACTGTTTTTACGATGGTCATAATATTGAATTTTTTTCACACCATTCGCAAGATTTGAATAAATAAATAATTGGAAGTTAATGGCTACTAGAGTACTTATATGAAAATGCTAAAATATTTCCACAATTTAACGAGACAGACAAAGAAAAAAAGTTTGACTACTAAAAAGTGATATAGACTATTTTAGTATTAAAATTTGTATAATAAAATTATTACAATTATAGTAAATTTCACCATACAAGTTATAATTGTTCAAAAATTTATGAAAATATTTATCACATTTCAAATCTAATTTCCACCTCCAAGAATTTATGAGAAATTTTTCTACATTATTTTTTTTCTTCGTAAAAAAATGCAATAGTAAATTACTTTCTATAGAACTGCATTAACATTTCTCAGATTTCTAATAAAATTTGCAAGCAACTATTGCAATCTTTTCAACAATGTCCATCCGAACGTCAATAACGTCCGTTTGCATTGGTCGCAGGTCGAAGATGGAGAACTACCAGGGCATCCCCCAGATGCCGTGGGGAGGGCACTCGCCGATCTCGTCGCTTTATCACCAGCAGCAGCAGAGCATCCAGGACTACAAATCGGAGAACAATTCGCTCTACGGGAGCCCGTACACGCCGATCATTCACACGCCCGACATCTCGCCCGTCGCCAGTCCCGAGCCCGACGGTAAATCTCGCTCCTCTTATACACACTCGCCTTTTTTTTTCACCGGCGAGTATGCGCGCACGCGATGCGCACGATGCCCGGGGTAATGCTTTCGCTCGATTTTCAACGCTGCAGACGCGCCGCTGTACCTCATTTTATTTATTAGCTCCTTACGATCTTGTGCAATCTTAAATATTGTTTTTCTAGCTCGATTTAAGGCACGCGTTCTTTGGCGTGTGTCGTAAAGTATTTGGCGAGTTCGTATTTTACGCTAGAAGTTGGAAGTTGGTTTTTTAAATTTGTTAAATTTTATTTTCGTCGCTAAAATTACGTTGATTGTCCGATTGTGTAAGACCAGTTTAACCTTGTATACTTTATTGCAGTGAGAAAGATGCCCAACAAAAATTTTCACTAACAGCTATTATACGTGTTTAAAAATATTTCATCTGTTTTTTTTTTGTAAAATTTTCAACATGTTTAGTAAAAAGTCTTGAATTTCTTATAATAAACTATTACAATTTTTTCGGTAATAATTATAATTACGTTTAGTATACGGAGAGAATGGATCAATAAAATTACTCTCACATTTTTACAAAAATTACTATGTAGTTAGTAATATTCGAATCAAGTGACATTTTTGGTAAAAATTATTCAAAACTCGATAAAAATTGCAATAAACATTGCTATAATTACTATTTTACCACGATGCCTAGTAATTTTTATCAAACTATTCACTTCATATAAGTATAAGTATGATTTTCTTTTTCGCAATTGTTAGTATTCGTTTATTACTGTGCATCCACGTTTATTCTAGTTTTACACTGAAATGAATAAATTGTTTAGGTGGTAACAAGGATTCGATTACGGTATTGTCAAAAGATAACATTTTAGGGTCACTGTCCGATTTACTAAAACATAATTTGTAGTTAAAACATTTTTTTAACGATTTGCTTATGGATGTGCAATTCATTTACATTGATTAATTATTTCTCAAACAAAAATTTTAAAAATTGTTTATCACGTGCAAGAGTACAACATCCGGATTCTTGAATATAATTTTTCACACTGCAAATTTCAATTTTAAATTACTTCACGATAAAATTACTTAAAAGTTATTTTAAAAAATTCGCATAAAAATCAGCACCCCACTTACAGCGTTCCGTATCTTGATAAAGCTGAACTTATGAAAGCTACCTTAAAGCTTCTTATTACACATATGATTTATTACACTCGCACATTAAGTTGACCGAAACTTTTAAAGAAAATATACAAATTCATAAATATAGCAAGTAATTACTCTCTAAATCTGAATTAGTGAAATTTGAAATTCACTAATTTTATGTGAATAGTCACAGTTACTGAGTTTAACCTGTAATGTATCACTATATAGATGAAATTTCACTAATTCAGATTTAGAGGGTATATTTTAACTTTGATCCTCAAACCTCAGCATATTAACTGTTATCTGCACAATAAAATAAAAGATATATAATATATATGACACGGCCGTTGTAAGGTCCAAATGCAGCTACGCGAATTGTCATAAGCGCGTGGGCGAATCGCGCGCGCGCGAGGTAACAGGAGAGATGTGTAACGGTAAATCATTGGTATACAGGTGACAATACGCATTTGCCGGTTTCGCAAAACCCCGATCCCGAGAGAGATCTGATGGAGGGCAGCTCGAAGCAGCACGGCGAAATGTCCGAGCAGAGCAAGCGTTATTCCTACATGAACAGCGACGGCCAGCTGCACGTCGGAGGCCCGAGCATATCCTCCTGCGGGAACTCTGGGTACACGGATACTCTTACCTACAAAAAGGTGCGTACTTCTTCACAGCGATATCTACCCTCTAAAATCTGAATTAGCGAAATTTCTGCGATTTCACTAATTTTATGCGAATACACTGATAGAAAAATTTAGGGAACTCTCCTAAAATTTATAGGAAATTCTCCTTTTTTGTATATTAAGTGTTTCTCCTATAAAAATAGGAGAAACTCCTAAACGAAAAAGAAGAAACTCCTAAACGAAAAAGAAGAAACTCCTAAACGAAAAAGAAGAAACTCCTAAACGAAAAGGAAATTCACCTTTCTTTGTAGGAGCTTTTCCTTTTTCGTTTAGGAGACTTTCCTATTTTTGTAGGAGAGTCTCCTCAAATTTTAGGAAAGTTTCCTCAATTTTAAGGAAAGTCTCCTATATTTTTCTATCAGTGTAGTGACATATTCTGAGACAAAAGTATCCCACTAATTGAATTAATGGGAATACTTTTGACTCAGAATATGTCACTATTCGCATGAAATTAGTGAAGCAGCAGAAATTTCACTAATTCAGATTTAGAGAGATATATTGATGATACACATTGCTTTTGTTTATTTATTTACTTATTTATTTTATAAATGTTTTTAATAATTCGTTAATATTGCGGTCGGATTTAATTACTTTGAAGAGGAGTTTTTACTACAGCACTGTGTTATCGAAAGGTTATTGAATTTTTTTTTTCTACTCGATTGATTGCAGAGCGTCGAGAAAAAAGTAAACGCTGTGCTTTGGCATGGAATTATTTTAAATAGTACAAGTGACGCAGCAAGAACGTAACAAAGAATAATAATGTTTTAAAATAAAATTGTGTAGCAATCTTGAAGTAAGTGTGAAATGAACGTGTAAAGTCTGATCTTTTTTAAATTAATCTTGTGTTACTGATCAAGAAAGCAATTAAATATGTACAAAGGATTATATGAAAGACCTTATGACTTAGTTTTGTACCGATCGCTTCGTTGTACCTCACTATTTTATTTTTAGTGAAATGCTTATTCAAAATTTCATCCGATAATTAAAACGCAATAAACCGTTCAGTCTATTTAATTATTTTTTTTAATATACGTAATGATAATTATGAGATCAAGATATAGATTACTTTCAAAAATAACTTAACAGTTTACACATGGTGTGCTTTTTTCATAATAATTGGAAGTTTGCATGAAAAAAAAAGAAAAATTCCATTTGATCTGTTAGAAAGAATCACAAAAAATAATCAATTGCTTTTTCAGTTTAATATTAACATATTAATGAAGCTATAGTGATTTGAAAAATTGTGGGACGTCATACCGTAGTTGTATATTCTATAAATAAACTCAAACAATTCAAACTGTATATGTTACTCATAAAGCACCTAAATTTCTTTGTAAATAAATATTTAATTGAAAAAAGATATATCGATTACTTTTCGTTATTCTAGCTGACTATTAGGATAAACTAATGTAATTTTTCAATCCAGGTACCGATGATTTTACACAATGGCAAGAATTAATTATCTTTTAAAATTGAATGAAAAACTTCTAATTAGAGTAATGAAGTAAATATTAGTCAAACGTGCTTTGTTATGTTAAAATTAGTAAAGCACAGTTCACTCATTTTTAGTGCATTTAGAGTTTTTTGATAAATTCAACAAAGAGAATTTTATGGAAATAATTACTAAGTACTTAATAATTTTGAAATCAGTGATCTTTTTAATAAAAATTACCAATTGGCATTGCAATTAAGTACTGTAGAAAAATCAACATTTTTGCAGTGCTTGTGCCAATTTTCGTTAAATTGTAGGTAATTCTTACTACGCGCGTTACTTTATCCCAAGATTACTAACAGCATAGTAATTTCGGTAAAAAAAAGTGAATACAATACTATAAAAATAAATTGCAATTTCATAAGCACAGGATAATCTTCGATACACAGTGAAAATCGTTAGATTTCAAACTATTCTCAGTGCCCGAACGATCTCGATTAAAATAACGAGGAGACCCGAGCCACCGAGCTTGCGCTAATTTCGCTCGTCCGCAAGCACCGGCGACTCGGCGTACAATTAAATAAAAGCTCAAAGCCCCCCTCTTCTCTCCCTTAGGTGAGTTATCTGAACTTCGAGCGGCAGCAGTCGACGAGCATCGCGGTGGGCATCGCGAACGGCATGATGGTGTCGTGTAACAAGCTGCGATCCGGTTTCGACAACGTCGGCAGCGTCACCGGCACCTTCTATCCCCCGGTGGCCTCGCCCCACGACCAGTCCCTCCACTACTCGCCCCAGCAGCAGCAGCAGTCCAAGTCCTACGGCAGCATCCAGCAGCAGCAACAGCAACAACAGCAACAACAACAACAGCAACAACAGCAACAGCAGCAACAGCAACAGCAGCAACAAGTGCAGGAGACCGGATACGGCGGAGTGCAGTGCTCGAACAGGCAGCAGCAGCAGCAGCAGCAGCCGGGCATGGGACTGCGCCCCGCCGAGGGCTGCTCCGCGCAGTCGTTTGTACTCTCTCGCGAGCACGACGGTAATTAATTCCCCTCCTTTTCGACCGATTCGTTACAGCCGGCCGGCCGCTGACTGATGCGACCGCTCGGCCCCTTGTTTTCGCGGGGGCTCTCTTTCCGCCGCGGCGCAAATTAATCGCGCCGATGCTTCTTTTATTTCCTCTCTCCTTCTCTCTCTCTCTCTCTCTAGGTCCGCGATCTCTAACGGGCGCCGCCGCTCGCTAGTATCGCTATGCGCTTACTAATTTATCGCGAGCGCCGGCGATGCGGCGGGTGGTCCTTTTAAACGCCACTTTTTAGCGGGCTTTTTTCTCTGTCTTGCGCACACGCTGATCTAATTTTTATCAATCTTACGACGGGTCTATTAATCTTTTAAAACATTTTGATAATTCATAGGTTTTCGTCTTATTGTTGATTATTTTGATAAAGTGAGTTTTAAAGTTTCTTTTATAAAAATACGTAGAAATTAATTATTTTACTCACGAAAGTACGTAAAATCACTGTTACATAAGAATTGGTGAAGTTATACAGTAGCTTTAAGTTTTAAAATCTTTACTTTGTCACAGAGTTAAAATAAAGAATTAAAAAAATGGCGTCTGAAAGGTAAATCGAAATAAAATGTATCTAAAATTACATTGAATAAACCCATTGAATAATCAAGTATAACAGAAATTACATTTAATCAATCCAAAGGGTTTCCGAATGCCAACCACTCATGCCTTGATGTGGTTTTTGTATATAAATCTAAGATAGCCAATCCACTACCGGGAGACACGTACGTTTCTGAGTCCATCTGGCGAAAACGTAATATACCAGATTAGATATTTTTGACTTGGATTTTATAGTCAAAATATACGTTAATGTAACTAATCACAATTATCGAAGTTTTATATTAAATGAATAATTGATCAAATTTAAGATAGAAAGAAAATAAATTTTCAAAGTTATACCAATGCAGCTTTCAAAAATTCTTTTGGTTTACTTGACATTTTATAAATTTTTGTGATAAACTAAGAGACATACTTTTAACTTAAACTTTTTAACCATGACATGTATTTGAGTTGTAAATTTCATTTTTTAATATGTGCGTTGTGTATTATTACGTTTTCTCAAATTGAAAAAGCGTTTTACATACTATCATATCTATTAAACAATATTAAACTATAAAATGCGGCTCAATATTTGTAGAACCTTTCCCTAATTTTTAGAAAATATTGGTGTTAATATTTGGAATTTTGAATTAACAAAAATTACCAGTGCACTTGAAGGTCTATTATCCAATTTGAAACATTTAATAAAAAATATTTAATTTTCCACTATACAAAGAAAAATATGTACAGTACATTTCAAAAAGTTATTTTCTCATTACAAGAATATCATCTTATAATTAAGGAACTTATCTTATTTCTTCTAGTTTTTATTCCGCAATTCATTCCGTAGTTCATTTGCAAATACATTCCACTCTCCCTTACAAATCACTAAAACGTTCCCATCAAATTCATCCTAAAACGATTACCGACTGTTTCTCCAGGTGTGTCCCACCGCTACCAGATGCCTCACCACCAGGACTACCAACAGGACAACGCATCCAGCCAGCAACAACAGCAGCAGCAACAGCAACAGCAACAACAACAGCAGCAGGTATCGATGGGCCACCTGGAGTCCGCGCCGGGCATGCACGACGAGGACCAGGAGCACGTGATGCAGCTGGAGAAGTACTTCAACAAGTACAGCCACCCCACGAGCCTGAGCGCCGGCGGCCACTCGAGCCTCACGCCCCAGAACCTCCTCGACAGCAACCACAACTACGCGAGCGACCTGCGCTACTACGCGCCCCAGCAACAGCCCCAGCCCCAGCAGCAACAGCATCCCGGCCAGTCCCAGCCTCAGCAGCAGCAGCAGCACCAGCTCGAGCTGGCGAACGCCCAGTGCATCCTGGACGAGCAGGCGGCCAAGGACCACCAGGCGAGCCAGTGCGCCCAGATGGGCATGGGCCACGCCATGGACCAGTACCACCAGAGCCTCGACGCCTCCAAGTACCAGGAGCACCAGCAGCAGGTGCAGCAGCAGCAGCAGCAGCAGCAGCAGCAACAGCAGCAGCACCAGCAGCAGCCTCCACAGGGACAGAGCATCGAGCACATGCCCAAGGCCGACGACGACTTTAGCGTGATACTCGCCGACGTGCGCAAGACTTGTTACAGTAGCTAGTGTTATTATTTTTTTTTTTCATTTCTTCGTTTCGTTTCGACAGCCGGGAGCTTTGATCTGAGTTACTTTTTATTTCTTTTCTGACATGTTTCACTTTTAAGGCGACGCGCACTTGTATGCGTCTCAGTGAACACTTGAGGAATTACGGTGTGACCCGAGATTTTCATTAAGGTTTTCCTTGAAAATGTTGGTCTTTGATTAGAATTGAAGTTTACGCGAGACGAGAAGTGTATAGTGTATAGAGTTCAGATCAAGGCTCTTGATTAAAAGCCTGGTGAACAGACGATCTGTGAGATTCCGATATATCCGCGCTAAGCCGACGCTCAGCGCGCATATATGCGTATACGTATTGATTATATTTGATTTCTTGTCACCGAGGCGAGAGTGTGAGAGACTTCAATGATTGTGATTACTCCAAGTTCTGACTCCCATGGATCTCTTTTGGTGCTTAGGTGATATAAATTCTAATGTTTTTTTTTGTACTATTTCCTTTCTCGACTTTTATAGAGTAATTTAAATATCGTTATCGAAAGTCTTTAAAGAAAAAAAATATTGCAATTTACACGGAGACGATGCGGATCCGTCGTATAACGACGGAGGTATCGGTATCGCGCACCCGCGACTCGTCGTAAGCAATTTGTATTTAAAAGATTTTTTTTTTAATATACACGTGCATATACAACACGTAGAGAGTTCTTTAAAAGAGACTTCTAAGTTTTTCTTTCATGAAACCGGTATGTTCGCGCGCGAGGCGCGCGAGGTTTATCGTAGTAGGAGAACTCGAGCTAGAGCATCAAAACGTTGTACTTATTGACTTAATTAAAAAAAAGACATTTTTATTTAAATAAAAGGCAATAAAAAGAATATTTCATCACAGGTAGTTTTTAAGTTCTTATGTAAATAACGATGTACGAGCCTCGTCGACATTGGATCGAGGTTTTCGAAATGTTGATTTGATATATAATGTATACAGTAGGGAAAGAAACTCAAAATCCTGCCTCGACCCCCTCTACACGTATAGTACTTAAGATATTAACCACACGAAATCATAAGCGAGGATTAGTTAAATATTTTGCAGGCCATGAGACGTGCATATAGAGTTATGGATGTATCTTATAAATAAATAATATTTTCAAAAAAATCTATTTCATTTGATAAATTTTTATCTTAAAAATACCCCCAATATTGGGCAAATGAAAATACTGTCATGTGTTAAATATTTTTATTAAATATTTAAATATATATAAAAATATGTATATAAATTACAGAATTGTATGTGAATCATAACTGCTCGTGTAGTATAATTTCTTTTTACAAGGACTTCAAAACGTGCCTTTCTTTTTTCTTTTCTGATCAACATAAAAACTATTACGTATTTATATTTCTTTTAAAGTATAATCTCTAGATTTTGACACAGTGCAAAGGTTTCTTGGTACTAAATTCTATAAGTAGACACTTTCAATTGCCAATGCAATTGCTCATGATTACATATTAACGTTGCATTGTTTATAAGCAATTTAATTGTTCTATCTAACTTACCTATTCCGCATTTCGTTATGTACATTTTTATTTACATATATTGCTGTTATTTTCATGTTTGGCTACGTGCGCAATCGAAATTGTAACATTACTACTGTTTTAGTAATGACAATTATTCAACAGCACTATTCGACAAAAATTGACTTTCACGCATGACCAGGTATTGACACATTCTATATTATGAAAAAATGTAAATAGTGCTGAAACGGAATGCACAAGATAAACCAATTCACAGATTATAAAAGTGAACAGTATCATTTGAATATCATTCTGATTGGACAGATTTTACAGTCTTTTAGAAAACATTTGATAATGTTATTTACTGTGAATTTTCATTCAAGTCTTATTTTTTTGAAATAAAAAGTATATAATCTCATTTAAATTTTGATAAATGATTCTCATCACATATTCCTAGCTACTTCTGGAATGCTTGTTTTAAATTAATTTTAAGTAAATTAATTTAAATTTTTAATCAATTTTAATTATTAGTTAATGGAATCATTAAATGGCTTTGTGTGAAAATGTTTTACAATTTTCACGATCACATGTAGCTGTAATTAACGGCTATTCCAAAATTTTCAAAAGCCTTTACACAAAATATTTGGACTTTTTTTTTTAAAAAAGTTTGTGCACTTATGAAATGTAAAATTTAGTCTTGTAAAACATCGGTAATTGTTAAAGCTATTAGTCAAATAATTAGGACGTTCTTAAGTGTCATTCATCCCATAAACAATTTTGTTTCATTTTGGAGTAGTAGGAAAACATAAAGCATTTTTTACAAGTTTTTATACCACATCGATATGTGCTAGCTACCTTTTTACCATCAGATTTACTCTTACAAAATTTCAGACCACAAGGATACCAGCCTATACATAATTCAAGGGAGCAGGTGCATGGTGCCCAAAGGTTCGACGTATCTGCACATTTTGATATCAACTGTGCTTTTGTAGTATTAACAGGTTGCTGTACAGGAGTAACAGTAAAATTATGTACTGTTAATAAAAGTGCAGCTTCAGTAGATCCTGAAACAAAATGGTATAATTATTTCTTATTTTATAAATTTGTTAAAACTAAGAATTTATTTTTCGTTATATGCTAAATAATCTAAAATAAATAATACAAAAAGTTAAATAGTGCTTAAAGTACTGATTTAAATGATGTACTGAATACTATGTTTATTTGGCTTTTTCAGTCAAGCAATGCTTGTTTATTTTTTATACTATCATTTGGTAATTAGCAAAGATTTTTTTAAATGTTTCCAAACATTGCGTGTCATTTTGATACAATGCAATTGTTTAGGTTTACTATTTTTTTGAATTTTTTTTGTGATTTCATTACTAATTTTTTCAAAGCAGCATACTTAGACTTGTAGAAGATGGCAGTACACTATTTATTTTTTGACTTTTCTTTTTATTTACCTGGCCTTTGAGCCCACTGTTTCAAATCTTCATATCGTGTAAAGGTAGAGTCCGCTGCTTCAGTACAAAGATCATTTATATGCTTCGAAATTATACTGGATTGACTAATATCTAAAAATAAGTCCATTGTATAATTTGCATGACCTTTATCTTCTTCAGCTACCCTAATTGTTCCAGGATTCTTTTGTCTTAATTTTGACATGGCATCGGAAGATATGAAATCCATCTTATAAAAGTGATTGACGAAGCACATAATTTGAAACTGATTTTGTCCTCGTTCCTCTTCGCCCAGAACTAAGGCTTTTATAACTTGGACTTCCTAATGATTTAAAAATAGAATATTAAATAGTAAAATAGAAAATTAAAATTTTATGTTAATATTTTATTATTATAAAACTGCTGACAATAGAATAAAAACTAATAATTATTTTCAACTTTCATTACATAAACTTACATTTTTGAAGTCTACAAGTTGTGTAACTAGAGTTCCATCTGAGCGCTGAAATTCTAATGTTATCACATCTTCTGTAATGTTGGACGTAATAGTTTCTTGTAAAATATCTCCTCCCTATAAATACAAAATGTTAAAACATTCCATTAAAGTGCAACCAAAGTAATAATAGTATACTCCAATTTAATTATAACCTAACCTCTGTTAATTAAATTTTTTATTAACTATTCAAGCGTACTATTTTCGAATTTTAAAAATTTTGGTTAAAAATCTAAGTAACGATACAAAAAGATATTTTTACAAACCTGATTTTTAACATTGATAAGCAGATGTGTCGTACAAATACCACAAAAAAGTTGCAGCACAATAAAGACCAGCAATGTCGCTGCCTCGAGAACCCTCATCTTTCCGGCTCCATTAAATATGTACAAACTCCCTCAAATTTTCCGACCCTTCAATGGCACATTCAACCCCAGCAAATAACCATACAATAAACAGTCCCGTACATAATTTTTTTTCAAAAATGTACTAAAAAGCTATCACCGCGACTTTTGTCGTTCCTCAAATTCTCACATTTTTGTCGCTTTCTAGCCGCCATTCGGCCACAAACTGCGCAGGCAACTTCAGACTGGCAACTCGCACGGTAAACTGGGCGACGCTGGCGCCACCTACTCCCGGACTGTCGGCTCGATGTTCTCGCTCGGCCAAGTGGAAACGGCTCGACGAGGGGGAAGGTCAGTTTTAAGAAGACAAAAATAAAGTGGAAGAAGGTCGCTTTTTTTTCGCGGAGCGATAAAGTTTAAAGTTCGTCACCGTGTGACGATTAACTTGCTATACCGAGATTGTCACGCCTCTAATTGAGTCAGAGAAATTTTTATTTACATGGTTTGCAGTTTGGTATACACAAAAAAGTATTGACAACGTCCAGAGGAGATATTGCTTTTTGTCATGTTTGTCCTGTGTGTATAGATTATAATTAGTGGTTTTTATTAGACTGACGATGATTGTGATGAGTGTTTCTCGATCTCTGCTCTGGTTTAGTTTTTGTTGACTTTGCGGTCTGCGTCTCCTCTCTGAAAAGTAAGTAATTTTTTATTTAAAATTTATACGTTAATGCATTTTTTCGTATGAAACGTCTGCTTAACAAATAATAACTTTAAACTCCTCTCTTTATAAGGTTTTCAAATATTGTATGATGTTAATTGTTTATTATTATTTAAACTAAAATAATTATTAAAAATTTAAAAGTGAAATTAATAATAAAACTACTAAACTAGTGTAAATAAATTATTAGTACAATAATAATAATAATAAATACAGTAAATAAAAATGTATCACAAAATAGAACGATTATTCATTTAAAGGATACATTGTACGATCAATGTCGTATAAAATATTGTGTATGTACATACGCCTAAAAACATGTAACTTTTAAACAAGATGTCATCCGGATCTATCTGGTTTTTGAAACCGACTGCTCTCGATTTATTTAGGTCATATTATTTCATTAACACCAATGTTAGTCTCGTGAAAATATAGTAATCACGCGTTAATTGAAAAACGAACTAAATTATTAAATTAAGTTTCACAGCTGATCATAATAAACACATTAAAATTAAACTAATTAGTAATTAGTGTTATTGTGTGCTTACAGTTCTGCTCTCAGCGCTGTTAAGATAGGCGGCGTCTTAGGTCTGACAATAGGTTCAATTTTAGGAACAATAAAGTGACAATACACAGGCACCTAAAATTCAACAATTTGTTTAAAAAATTTTAAATCAATTAGCACTCATAATTCAACAAATAAAGAATTCAACCAATTTAAATTCCCTAATTTAAAAAAAAAACACGAATACAACTAACGTAAGGAAGAGTATCGTCCAGCTCGATAGGTGGCGGCTCGCTGTACAAATCGGGAATCTTAAAATTCTTCCCCAAAATCGGCGACTTCAATCCCGTCTCCGTAGGGTCCGTGCGCTTCGTCCGCCGAGGCGCCGGCGGCCTCGTCTTGGACTTCGCTCGGGCAGGCCTGGACGTCATCGTCGCGCGGGCGGAAAAGTCGTACTCCGGTAAACGAAGCGACTGCCGCGGCGAAACTCGATATTTGGTCGATACACCGAGACCTCACCCCGCGACTGAGCCTTCAATAATGCACTACCAGCGGCGCTTCGAGGAGGCGCCGGAATCCTTTCGTCGCCGTTTAATTTTTAACGAGGGGGGTTATTCACTCTGTGTAATCACAAACCTCTAAATAAGTGACTCTGAAGTTTTTAATTTCGTAATCGTAATAATTGGTTTTTCCAAATTATGTAATCACCAGAAATTGTAAAGTTAAGATGCTTAAAAAAGTAATTACGTCGGGGAGTAGGCTGGGAAATTTCCCGGAGATTTGAAACTGTTAAAACTAAAACTAAATTGCTGTAAAAGTAATATTGTTGCTGCATTTATCAGATTTGAAAAAATTACGTAGTACGATTTTATAATTTAATTTAAGAAATAGAGTATACCTATTTTGCTTTTAAGGCACTTTTTGGCTATTTGGCTTTTTCCTTCCCTCTAGGAAATGTTTTACGAAAAATTACATAGTGCAGTTTAGTGTTCCCGCAGACTGCCATTATCGGAAAAATTGCAATATAGTTTTTTATAAAATTTACTAGCAACCTAAGAGATATTGAAGGATACTTTCGAATTGGAAAAGGTTATCGAGCGATACTTGATGAATTTACGATTTATTCCTTTTTTTTACAAAATAAAGTGATTATCTTTTAGAATAAATAAATAAACAATTAAAAAATAGTAAAACCAGGTAAAATTTCAGGTTTCCTACTTTCAATTTATTGCCATTATAAATATTCACGCGGCAGTCTGTCAAAGATATCTTTCCAGCTCAGTTTGCTGGAAAAAATCTACAGGTTTTTTCTAATTCTATTTATTCAATACTTTCTTGCTATTAATTTTTCAATTATTTTTTTCGCATATTTGGAATATTACCCGCCTATATTAGAAGTACATTTTGTTTATGTTCGAGACTTATGTATATGAATAAACTTCAACTTTTTTACTTTTGCAAATAAAATAATCTCCCTACCTCCCGGACTTCAATTTATATTCAAGCACATAATGCTTCTTAATGCTTCTTGCTCTTCTTAAGGTAGTACTACTAATAATAAAGTAAATAAAATTTCAATTTCTTTCAGAAGATTTCAAATTAAAAACAGCGACAATAAAATTGTTATTAAAATTTGAATATATTATCTTGTTTGGCATCAACTAACCCAAGCTAATTTTGTTCCTTATGAAGGGCCGCTATTCGAAGTTATTATAATCATAGCATATTACGTTGCTGCAGTCTAAAATTTAATTGTTTATGAAATTCGCTACTGCTTGGTAAATAATTAAATTTTACTCTGCAATAATGTATGCTGTAATTAAAGTACCTACAATGACCGTTTCAGAAATGTTCTAAGGAACTAAACAAGCTTTAAATTGTTCAAATTGAAAAAAATAAAAGTATCCAGTTTTTTTAGGCACCTTATTTTTTTAGCCAATATTTGAATCCTTCCCTTGAATTTGTCCCAAAAAAATGTGTCTCTTTAACACTTATACTTTACTTCGCCTTCCAATATTAATAACAGGAAAATAAAAAATCACTTTTGGCATCGATAGAACTACTTTAAAATGATTGAAAACAACGGGAGCGCAAAGTCATTAAACGAAATCGCAGTGGAATCTCAGCGTCGGCGGTCGTAAAGGGCCGAAAGGACGCCGCCACGAAGGCCGGCGGTCACGTCCACCCCCGCCACCCTTCGGCCAGTCCCTCGCCCGCAAAAAAAAAGGAGAATGAAAAAAATGCCCAGCCGTTATTTTTAATCGAACGTAAAACGCCGCCTTACTCTCTCCGCCGTTCCCCTTTTGGAGAAGCTCCCTCCCCCTGCGTGCGGCGCGCACACACAAAAGGCAGAAGACACCGAATCCACCCTTCCAGCGCGTTCGATCGATCGATTTTCCGCGACTCCTCCTCGTCTTCGCCACCTCCGTCGGTCCTACTTTTTTCCCCCTTCCTCGTTTTTTTGTCCACCGACGGCAGCGTCCGCGGCGATAAGGATCCCGCGTTTACGACGCGGACACCACGCTGGCAGCCGCCCCGAAAAGTACAGAGCCGCGCGCCGCGCCGGTAGTGGAAATATCAATAATTATGACGTCGGGCCGCTCGTTTCTTCCTTTTCCTCGCTGTCCTCGCTCGAGGAATGTCGCACGATTCCGAGTCTTTTGCCGGGGACGTTGCTTAAGTCGGGGATCATACGTGACGCGGGGATAAATATCTTATTGAAAATTTTCTTCCAGTCGCTCGCTTTGAATAATAAAATGCACGTAGAAGATACTTTTATTAACTGCCGTTGAGGATTTTCATTAAATCGCGACTGAAACGAAAAGTATGTTGAATTCGGCTGCGAATTGAATTTCCATCCATCGATTTTTGTAGTTTTATCTAAAAGCTTCGTAAGTCGGTGATGGAGGACTACGGCGGGGTAAAAACTATTCTTTCTTGCTTTATTAATTTTGTAGGGTTTGAAAAAAGGGTTCGTAAAGGAGAAAGGGGAAAAGAACATTTTAAGAACCAAAATCAGTAAACCGAGATGTTCTCACTGAAATAATAATAAAGGAAAATTTACTATGAATTCTTAGAGGTGGGAGGACGAGAGCAGACTTGAAACGTGATAAATAATTTATAGTAAATTTGACTCGATTATTTTCTAGTAAAGCGGTAACGAGTTATGGAAATATTATATTATGAATAGGTACTATAATAATCACTATACATATAATAAATACAGTGGAATTTCTCACATATTATTTATAGTAGTTCTCGTAGTTTAATTTCGTCAAGATAATAGACAGCAATTCGTAATAAAATGTTCTTTTCCGAAGCTTTAGTAAAGCTTACAAGTGAAAAAAACTGGACAGTTATTTATAGATAAAAACCATTCTTTAAATGTAATTGTATAAAGTAGAATGTACACCCTATAAATTTTTTCAACCTCAGTACCCTCCTACTCTAAGAAATTCAATTACTTAAACACTAAAATAAACTTGCCCCGTAGCTCACGTGTGATTTCACTTTTAGATTTACCATTTCTAATTATTACCTTACCGACGGATGCCGCGTACAATACAAAAGTAAATACATTTTCCAGCATTTAGAAGAATTATTTTGAAACGCCGGGATCGATATACATTACTTTTCTAAAAGCTTTTCCAACGCCGCTCGCACGTGGTGCGAGCTAAATTTAGACTCGCACGATATTTCCACTAGCTCAATGAAAATAATATTCGACGCGTTAAGTCCTTATCGCGATTGATTCCCAAACTTACTTAACGTAAACATCGCGAAAAAAATCCTTAAAATTTTGTAAAATCATGCGGTCAGTCTTATAGAGACGGGATGATAATATATTCATACCGTAAAATCAGAAACCATTTTTAAATTATTGACTTTGCAATCATTTTCTAATCATTTCGAAGCCAATTTGCAATTTCTAATCAATATTAGTCAATAAATATAATCTTGAAAAATTATTAAATCAAAAATCTCTACCAACTGCAAATTTCTAATCAATAATAGTCAATAAATATAATCTTGAAAAATTATTAAATCAAAAATCTCTACCAACTGCAAATAATCTAAATAGATTATAAAATACTAATTGTAATCTGTAGGAGTAGTCCATAATTAGATTTTCGACGATCTTTATCCATCATTTTAAAGTTGTTGGGTATCAGATCTTGCCGAACAACTCGGGGGTAGGTTCTAAGACACTTCGAGTATTTGAATGAATATTGAAAATTCATTGAACTCATTTAAATTGAATCTCGATCAGGCTTTGGTAAAGGGATTAGCGCACAATATTAGTTCGTAAATTTACCGCCAGGTGGACTTTAAATTGAAGATTTTCCTACTAACAGTTCTGCTGCCTCAGTTTCATAAGTTCCAACTTCAGACCTTAATGTTTATGCGTCGAAGAAAACCTCTGGTTATAAAAAAAATTCACGTAATCATCGAAAAAATCCACTCCAATCGCTGCAATCAAACGTCATTAAAATTACAGCTTACAGTCTAACAGGGGTTGTATGTAGCGTTCCTCCAATGACTGCAATCAAACGTCATTAAAATTACAGTATTTACAGTTAAACAGTATGATTGTTACAGTTAAACAGTATGATTGCATTCATTATACTACAACTGCAATCAAACGTAATTAAAATTACAGCTTACAGTTTAACAGGGATTATATATCGTTGTTCTCCTTTGGGAACGTCATAAGTACATGTAGACTTGAAAACTCGCAAAAGAGTAAAAATAGAAAATACGCCTCGACGCAGACAACAGTCTAAAGAACCATCTCAGAATTGAAGATAAACGAGCGTTTAATCCACCCTTATCGGAGAAAGCCGGTGGGATAAAGACTCGGCATTAATAAGCGCGCGAGCGTCTCGAAAGCAGGCCGCGGAGGCTCGTGAACGTCGGCACGTAGAAACCGTCGTCGCGTAACCCAGCGCCTTATTAACCCCGAGAGACGGCGAGAGGCTGGCCGCGCTCCGTCCGAGGCGAGAGAACCCCCGCGAGCTCCGACGGCTCCGGCAGGTTGCGCCCCCGCGCGTCCCACCTCCTCCCCCCACCCTCCCGCGGCGACGTCACGCTGGCGTCGGCGGGGGCGCTCGGGAGGCGGCGGCAGCCCCAACGACGTGTTTTATCGATTCGCGCTTCGCGGCTTCGAGCGCGCCGCCATCTTCCCCCGTGCGGAATCCGGTCGCAGGCGCAGCCGCGTCG
The DNA here is from genome assembly GCA_900480045.1 of Eurytoma adleriae. Classification (NCBI taxonomy): domain Eukaryota; kingdom Metazoa; phylum Arthropoda; class Insecta; order Hymenoptera; family Eurytomidae; genus Eurytoma; species Eurytoma adleriae. The sequence continues at coordinate 43,268 of UXGC01000654.1, read as the reverse complement.
CTCGCGCGGGGGTGCGACGAGGAGGGAGCGAGCGATGGATTTTCCGCCCGCGGCGCGGCGCGGCTGCGAGAGCGAGAGGGGGTGAGGCGAGCGCGCGGCTGCGCGGTGCGCGCGCGGCCCCTCGCCACGGCGCCTCGCGCGAGTCGACAGCCGAGCCGAGGCGAGATACGACGTCTGGTGTGCGCCCGTGCGCCCCTTGGCTCTCTCTCTCTCTCTCCTCCCCCCCGCGTGCGTGTGCGCGTCGCCCAGCCCCGTGCGTGGCCGAGCTCGCGATCCTCGGCGAGGTACCCGGGTAGCCAGCAGTGCTCGAGGCTCTCCCGCCGAGCGGCCGAGGAACAGGAGAGGAGCGAAGCGCCGAGCGCGCCCCAAGATGTGCCCGAGGCGCTGCTGAGGGAGGCGTACGCGCAGCCACTGCAGACCGCAGCAGCAGCAGCAGCACCAGCAGCAGCACCAGGCAGCAGCAGCGCAGCAGCAGCAGCGAGTAGCCGAGGCGAGGACGACGGAGCCGAGCAGCCGTGAGTACCGCGCGACGGTCTGACGCGACCCGGACTCGTTCCACTGGGCGGCCAGCGCTGACCTCGAAAAGGCGCGAGCATCGATTTTATCGGGGATCCGCGGCCGCCCGTCCTCCCCGAGGCCGCCAGCGCCGCCGCCGATCGATCGGGATTTTCGTCGCCCGTTTCGTTCTTCTCCCGTTTTTTTTTTTCTCGTCGACGCGCACACAGACTGTACGCGCGCGGGCGGTGAGAGGAGCGAGCGGGGGGGCCGTCGGCGACGCACGATTAGCGCGCGCGCCGGAGGGTGGGAGAGTCAAGTGCAGCCTCCTCCGCGAGGTCAAGTGACTCGTCGCCCCCATCGGGCCACTTCGCCCCCCTGGCAGTCATTCAGCGTAGCCCCCGCGGCTCTCTCTCGCTCTGACCCAAGAGCCGGACGCGCACGGGACACACCGCCGCGCTCCCTCGCTGGGGGGCGTTGTCCTTGACTTTAATTTGTAATCGATGCGTGTAATCGGCACGCGAACCCGATCGATCGCCGAGCGCGCGATTTTGTTTGCGGAAAAAATAGGTGCACCGCGGGAAAAGGGGTAGGGGGGGAAGATCTCGGGAGTATCGCGTAAACAGCCGTGGGGTGTAAGGTGCGCGCGCGCGCGTAAGAGAGGAGGATGTATCGGGTATCGGCTTCGCGACTTTTGTACCTCCGAAAGCTCCTCCGTGCTCCCCCCCGGTGGGAGTGGAAACTCGATAAAAGGAGCGCGGCTATTCGGGACAATTCAAAAGGTCCGAGTGGTGCGGGGGAGGGAGGCAATTTACCACTGGTGGTATTTTTTTTTTGTGATTCCGCGAATTTTTTGCTGTAGGAGGAGTACGAGCCGCTGGATCGGGGAGACACGGGATGGGGAGGGTGATTGTTTTTATTATCGGGGGAAGAAACCGTAATAGAGCTTTGATTGCCAACTTGTCGGTAATTTGATTAACCTTCAAGATTAAAAAAAATTTAGGACGCGCGACTCGCTTTAAAATGATCCGCGGGTAAATAAGCAACGGGGTCAACAATGTTTTTAAAAAATTGACGGAAATGATGAGATGCTCTTTAGTTGCCTTAAAATCGCATGCAATATTTAATGATATTGAAGTTGCCGCTTGGGACGATTGAATTTGAATTTAAAACAATATCGATTGACTTAAAAATACATAAAATCTACATAATTCTTCATAAGTTTCAGTGTCAACTTTACTAACAATTTGATTTTATTATGTAAACTTTTTTGTCATGTTTATTTTGTTGTAAGTGTTAACACCCACGGAACAAGTATAAATACTCTTCAATGAAAATTGATGCTGCGTTTATTTTTGCCAGGCGTTTTTTTTTAGCAAAAAAATACTAGCATCATTAATCGAGCGTGTAACTTACGGCGATCGGCTCGATGAATGAACTCAAACGTATGTAAAGGCGAAGAAATAAGTGCATTAAAATTCAAGCGGGGCAAACATTTCCATCGAACAAAACGCTCGTTTAATCGCGAAAATAAATTCGATAAATTTACTCAATACGCCGACGTAACGCGTCCGCGAGCTGTTACCTCGATTTAGACGAGCACGTCTGAATAAGAAATTCGTCCGCTCGTTAATTTCGCGTCAGGAGCAAGCTCCTCGCCGGGGGATTGCATTAGGCGTTACGCAACCGCGGCTCTCAGATTTGAATAAAGTGAAATTCAATTACTCCGACGGAGCGGCGCGCGCCTTTGTCCGCCGGCCGCCGTCTCGAAATTATCCCGGCACATTAATTTTCAGCACAATGCGCACGCACTTTTCGGGCCTCCGCGAATTTTCCATTCACGCCGCGCGTACACTCGCCCGATCGGGCTTTTTTTCGATGAATTATTCGAAACTGCAGGTCGATACCTGCGGCTCCGCTTTGCGAGCGGGGAAACGAAACGAGAAAAAAAAGAGAGGAAAACAAGGCGCGACGCGGCGCGGCAAACCGCAAATTTCCCTTTGACGCGAGGCGCGCGAGGTGCCTATTCGCGGCTGCACGCCGGGGGGCTGGTGTGTCGGCTTCGACCTGACCGCCCGCCCGGCTTGCAAATCCCTGCCAATCGCAGCGGGCGCGCGCGGGTCGATAAGCGGGGTAAATGCACCAATCGTCGATCAAATAGGCTGCGAGCTGCGCTTTCCTCCGAGACTATTCACTTATTTCCGCTCTCCTCGATTAATTAACCGAGGTGTTTCGTGTTATAGGTGTTAGTGCCACGTGCCTTTGCATGATCCTGCAGTGTTGAGAAACTTTAGTGTCGTTGTAACTGAGTACCTGAATTATGCTTACTTATGCTCGTCTTCGACAGATGAATGAAAAATCACATAATTGTTCATTTATTTGTCGTGGCATATTATTTATTGTAGTTAAATGATCGGAATTGTGGAAAATACGTACCTTGAATCGATAAGTCCATCCCATTCAGTGAAATTTCACTAATTTTCAGTTCAGATCAGGGCAAACCAGTGAAAGTGACCTGATCTGAAGTGGAAAATCAGTGAAATTCACTGAAAATTAGTAACATTTCACTGAGTGAGATTTAGAGAGAAGGATGCCCATTGCTGGAGAAAAGTAGTGACTATTGCGTGAAATTTTTTATTTGCATGATTAAAAAAATTGGCGACGGTAATATTTGATTAAAAATTTTATTTAATTAATAAAAACTTTAGAAAATTGCTTAATAAAGTACATTTTTTTTGAGGAATAAAAGTTGTTACGGTTTTTTAAAATTATGCACATTTCAAAAGAGACCTATTTTAAATTGCCTTTTTTTAAGCACTAGAGAAAAATAAACTCTTTTAAAACCTGATAAACTTAGGGTTCATACAAATGATACCTCAAATTTACCAGTTCTGCAAGAGTTTCTCTAGTGCTTAAAAAAGGGCAAATTAAAACTGGCCTCTTTTGAAATGTGCTTTTCTTCGTTAGAAAAGACGATACAGCGATAAGTATTAGCAATTTCAGTGGGAAAACCTCGTCTCTTGAAGTGTGGTACGCAAAAAGTTACATTTATAGCGAGGAAGCAAAGCCTTTAGAACATAAATCTTTATTTTCTAAAAGTAGCTGATAACTTTTATGTGCAGAAAGCTAATCGATTTTTCGTTAAATTCTCTTGTATTCTTTTATGTCTTTTGATTCTTCTACTTTCTTAACTATAAAAAATCGATACATATATATATTATATCTCTAATCTCACTGTTCTCTCATGAGAGACCCTGTTAAAATGTCGGAAACTTTGATAATTAATTTCCCCGCAAATATACGTAGTAAAACAAGTTCTAATTTTCCTGTTATACGTGGAATACTAAATTCTGGTAAATTTTCATTATTATACATAACAGTAAGCACCCTCCTTGAGAAACACGTAATTTTTATACGCTTTGATTTGACTGTGTAGTTTTAGACTCCGCAAAGTTAGTCTGGAATGAAGTCGCTAGAGTAATATAGTCAAAATTAAAGCATGTACGAGCAAATTGACCAAGGTCTAGATAATACAGACGCTTAGGTCAGCTTTGCGCAGATTTTGTCGGCTTTTAGTGTACACAGTCTTCTAATGCCCTTCACATGATAAGTACATGCAATTTTGTTTGTTTTTTGTTTATTTCCGACAAACAGTAAAATTCGATATAATTTAATTAAAAATTTCGCTCTTAATAGTCGAATATTGTTTCTTACACAATTGATCAGATAAAATCGATTGTAGCTAAATATATAAAGACGCATTTACAGAAACAACTGCACACACAAATTTATAAAATTTTACACAAGTAACTAGATACACAAATTTAGTAAAATCCATTTAAATGAGTAGAATAACAAAGACAGTAACGTACAAGTGAATACTTGACGATGTAACGTTACACATTATTTAGCCGGGACAGCGACCACAGAGGGTAAATTAAAAAATTCACGGCGCAACAATTGAATCAAGAGCCGGATCGGGCCATTTATAGGCGATACCCACTGGCACCTCCGATCGATTTTCAATGCGCCTTTTCCGTCTGGCCTGCTTATTTCGTCCCGGATGATTGCAAGGTCGCTCGCACGAAGATCCTCCCTCTCGCGGCGCGTGCGAAGTCCCACCCCCGGCCGGAGCCGCGCGCTGCCACCGGCTGAATCATTAACGCTTCTATATTCGAGCTTTTATTAAAGCCCCGAGTGGAATCAATCGGCCGGCCTAATAGCGAGACGATGGCTCGCTGAAAAATTCACTCCGAGCTTTCGCCGGCCGCGCGGGGGGAGGGCGAAGTCGAGCGAACCCCGCGGTTCAACGAACAAATAATGTAGGCCGATAGCGGGCTTCGAGCTGCGAAGCGAGACTTTGAATAAGTATCATAAAAAGGGGAATCTTTCTTCCCTATCCAGATGCGAGATAAGGTAGTACCGGGGTAATCTTGTTTGAAAATTCATTTGCTTAAAAGGATGTATTTCTTTAGTAGAAGGATGAACAGCCTAAACTTTAAAATGTAGTCCGTTTCAATTAGGTTTAACTATAATGCGTGATTAAACTACCTGAATTGTCTGCATAATTATATACAGAATGAAAGAAAACGTCTATAGTAGAATTATCAGAAAGTTACTAGGCTTTCTAGTAGTATATGTTGCACACTAGAAGTTATAGCAAAACATTAGCATTACAATTTTCTTTATTTTTACTTTAGATTTAGTATGCTTTGTAAAATAACTGTAGTATACAATAATAAATAAATTTATAGCAAATATAAAATAATAATGAAATAAAAAACTAAAATTTGTTATACATTTTATTACAATAAGGACTACTAAAAAATAATGATATAAATACCATAATTCTGGCGACAATTAAAACTGGAGTATTTTCTCGTCACATTTTAGAGTTTTTTACACTATTAGTGACTTCAAGTCGACAATTAAGTAATTATGTGCAAGATTTTAATTTCTTAATTATTTTTGATTATTACTAATTGAAGTAAGAGGATAAATAAGCAATTACTACACTGAGAAAAAAATTATTGTTACTAAAGAAATGTTACTTGATTCAAGCAACGTTTACTTGAATTAAAGTAATATTTACTTGAAAATTTATTTAGTAACAATAAGCTTTTTTCTCAGTGTATATTCATATTTACTGGGGTGTACAGTAAAATTAACATTTGACATTTTCCCCAGTGAAATTATAACCCCCGTCTCGAGTGGCGAATAAATTAAGTTAAAAAAAATGAAGAAAACTCAGAGGCTGCGCCGGGGAGTAATTAAAAGAAAAAACATGCACACATGCCTAGCAGCAAGTTCAAGGCGCGAAGGGTGAGCGTATAATCACGTTAAAAATCATATCGACCACGAGCGCCGGAGCAGCCTCGTGCTGCCACGTAACGAGGGCCTCTCTCCCTCCCTCCCTCTCGCGCCTTCCGCGAGACTTCGCAATCGTGCATAATAAGTCAACCGAGAGCGGGGAACAGAGACCAGGGGAGAGACTGGCGCGATGTAACATTTCGTTTCCGAGACGCTTCTTCAATTCGACAATCCCTTTGCTCGTAATTTTAACGCCGTGCGGAAGTGTCTACTTAATTTTATTGATTAGGGCTTTTGATGTTCGACGAGTGGCTGGAGTACTGCGAAAAATTTAGTACGCGGAGGGCATGGTGCAATAAAAGTTACTTTCATTTTTGTGTAAAAATTGGTATGAAGTTAGTAATTTTCGAACCGAATTGCTGGTTTGGAAAAATTACTCACAATTTGGTTAAAAATTATGACTTTTCTGAGTAGTTTTTACAATGTTGGTTGGTAATTTTTAACAAATAAATCACTTGATCCTAAGATTATTAAAATTGAAAGTAGTAATTTACCGAATTATTCGCTGTGAGTAGAATTTGTCAAAAAAGTTTGGTTATTTAATAATACACTTTTTTAGTCGATTTATTAAAATTTTCTATATTACCCTTTTAGTAGTCTTTAGTTCTTCCACTCGCTTTAATAAAGTGTTTGGTAATTTTTAATTAAACATTTTTTTCCATCTGTCTAAAACAACTGTAACAGTTTCAATGCATAAATAAATAATACCTTTAACAATTTTAATAAATAACTGAATTCGTACTTAAATAATTAAAAAGAAAATTAAAATGAAGTAGAGTATTGATTTAAAGCTTATCTGTCCAAGCTTTCTTTTTATACAACTCGATCATAAAACAATCAACGCGAATCACTACATACTATTCAGGCTAATAAAGCAACTCATAACCGAGAGTAAAACGCGACTTTAGCAGCAAAAAAACCTTGAAAATCTAACAATAGCCCCGCAAAGTAAATAGAAGCCAAACGAGTGTACTCCATAAGTACAATTCCCGTCAGCGTTACCTAAAAACGGAAACGAATCGCGGAAAACTTTGCAAACTCCCGCCGCGGAAACCGCGACGATGAATCGTCCTCGCTACTTCCGCGCGCCCGAGATACCATCCCCTTTTTCCGAAAAGTCCGCCCGGTCCTCCCGTTACAGTCTCGCGCGATTAATCTATTATAGCGGGGGATTGGTACGGATCCGCGCGCCCGTGGGATTCCCCGTGGGCCGCGCGTGCGGGAGACAGGCTCGGTTGCCGGGGGATTGGTGAATTACGCCGGGGCGTGGGTCGATGCTTGAAAATCGAGTGGATTTTCAGATAGCGTTACCCGATGCCCCGCTGGATTTTAATTGCTTCTAACGAGCGGCTTCATTTCATTGTTGCCGGAACTGTAACTGCGTCGAAATTTACGGCGCCCGGCTTTTATTTAAGAGCGTTTATTGATATCGCTAATTTGCGGTTGATGTAATCGCAAGAGTCGTTTTCTAAGCAGCACTTGAAAAAGTGAATAAAAATTAAAATTTGTGTGTATGATCAAATTTTTTATGTAAATTTGTATAATTCATTAAAACCATCATATAACAATGTATTTTATAAATAATTTATAAAACTTTATACGTTTTCTTTTTATATAATACGATTTATAAAAATTTTATACAATTTTTCACCCAAGTGAATAATAGAATTAAATTTAAAAAGTCGTGTCTTACTATACTTGTCTTTATCTACTTAAATTAAGAATATTTTCTTAAAAGAGTGCTGTAAAATAAATTTTATAAATAATTTATAAAATTTTATACTCTTTCTTTTTATATAATACGATTTATAAAAAATTTATAAAATTTTTCACCTAGTGAATAGTAGAATTAAATTTAAAATGTCTTACTATACTTGTCTTAATCTACTTAAAATAAGAATATTTTCTTAAAAGAGTGCTATAAAATAAATTTTATACATAATTTATAAAACTTTATACGTTTTCTTTTTATAAAATACGATTTATAAAATTTTTACAGAATTTTTCACGTAGTAAAGAGTAGAATTAAACTTAAAATATCGTGTCTTACTATACTCGTCTTAATCTACTTAAATTCAAAATATTTACTGAAAACGTTTTAAAATTCTACTTACGGATTATTTTGTTACTAATTCTACTTAGTACTTTTTTAATACATTTTTTTCATAAATATTATTATGTTTTTTAAAAAAATACTTATTAACAAACTCTATAATGTCGTAAGGAATAATCTCCTTTAGACTCGCAATTAAAAGTTGCCTAAAACAAGCATAATAAAATTTGCAGCAAAGTTCGCAAACCAATTAAAAGTTGGAAAAAAACGCGAATTCCAATTGCGAGCAACGAACTCTCGGCAGCTCCCGCGGCAATTTAATCCCCGGAATAATTCATTTTTCACCGCGCGCGCGCCTCTAACGCCGTATGCAACCCGCGCGAAAACCTCGGCATCCTGACTCGCGAAAAAAAAGCTCGACGAATTACCATAACAATAGCGACGTTACATCCCCGGCACGAGGTTACATCGGGCCAGCGAGGCGATACACGCGAAGGTATATACGTTGAATCGACGGCGCCCGGCGAATATATCGGACCCTCCGGCTTTTTGTCGCGCGCGCACCTCTCCCCCGGGAGCCGGGGCACGGATCGACTCTCCGCGAGTGAATGGAGAGGAGGCGACGGCGACTCGAACAGGTGACGCGTCGTCGCGACTCCCCGGGTCGGGACGCCTACGCGCCACCAAGAATTAACCCCCGCCGGCTCGCCCTCGCTCTTTTTCCCGCCTCCCCCGCCCCCTCGGCGCGCTGAATGGAGAAGCCGATAGCGACCCTCGTCCATTGTTGATGAAGAGCCGCGCCGGGATAAAGGGGAGGGTTTTTCCTTTTTTTTTTTAACAAAATCGAGTTTTAACCTAGCGCCGACTTTTTTTTGTTTGCGCATTTTTGTTTGTGGGTAGGACTTGCGGGGCTTTCGTGGCGTTTCCAATTATACTCCGTGTTTGTCGTCCCGTTTTATGCGATCGGGCGCGTGTGCCATTTTACTCGATACCGTCGAAATGCTTTGTAGAAAAAGCGATAAGTGTTCTTTCTGATTTAATTTTGCACGGAAAAAAATTAGTAGTTTCGCAACTAAATATTTCTTTAATTAAGAGGTGCCAACTAAATAATTTGTTTGAATAAACTAAATATTTTTTTGAAACTAATGTACCTATTAGTTTCTGAGGAATATTCAATTAATTCAAAGAAATTATTTAATTAGTACTTTTACAAGAAATATTTAATTCTTATCTAGTAATTTTTTCCAGCGATAGTGCACGAATCAAATATGTAATAAATTGTTTCCTTCTTGAAAATCTGAAAATAAAAAACTATTACGTTATATTTTTACGCGTACCCTAGTAGAGACAAACTAGTATAAAAATGGACAGCATACCTAGTTCGGTGATCGATTAGTTTGTAATGTAAGAATAGAACTTGTAAAAGTATATAAGTTTCGATTTAAATAACAGCCAAAATAAAACTAACTTAATTAGAAAGTTACCCAGCAAAAATAGAATAAGAAAGACAGTTATAGCAATGTAAGTTTAGAATTATATTTTAAATTAATTTATTTTTCAAGTTTATACTTTTATGAAATTCACATGAAATTTCATAGTGTTTTACTACCTGTGGAAGAAGTAACCTTCTTGAATATTAATAATACATTCTTTTTCTATTTAAAAAACTAATTTTTTTATTTTTGAACCTAAATTTTTGACAATTTTTTCAATGCTGTAAACCAATTTTACAAGTACATTAATCTTTTTTCAAGCACAACTTCCGAAAGCTCAATGCGCATACTAATTTCACCAAAATAGACGTTCAAAGTCTTTGTTTCTTCCTTCAGACCTAAAGAATAAAAGTTACTTTACAGAAAATTTTTTAACTTATTCGCTGAACTAAATCATAAATTATCCAAAAAATTTTGGTCGAATCGAAACAATCGAACACGAAATTTTTTGTTCAAATCGCACCTTAAATGTGAGCAAATTCGAAGCAAGCATTTATAAATGATTCGCATTCCCCAGAACACCATTCCAATTTCCACCCCTTTATCGCGCGCAACAACCAATCCCCCGTACTCGTAAAATATGACGCGATTTCTCCCGGGCTCTATAATCGAAGAGTTTAAATTGAACGCAGCGAGGGGAAAGCTCGGCCGCGCGCATAAAAAAAAAAGCCGAGGCGGAGAAAAAGCGCAGCGCTTTAATCGAAAGCGGGGAAGGAGGTGCGCGCAGCTCCTCGCCGGCTGGCGGCCGGGAGCGCCTTATTGATCCCGCGGCCTCCTTCGCTGGCGCGCGCCGCCTCGTTCCTTCGCCCCCCGAGAGATCCCGACGTTTCGGGGGCCGGCCGCGCGCGCGCGAGCGCCGATCGAGTATTTATCGCCCGGTCGCCAATGATCCCCGCGCACCTCGCCTTCATATCGCGCCCCTCGACTTAATGCCTTGATGGATGGTGTTTGTTTGTTTATTGTTCTCACGATAACCCGCGGCCTTGTAAATTATACGGCGGGAAAGTATTCGGTTTCCAGCGGGGATCTCGCGACTGCAGCTGTAAGTGGGTGATTTGTCGGTAGGGGAGGTTGGGTCGGGAGCTGCAGTGGACCGGTAGAAATGAGATGATTGGAATATTTCTTCGATATGCCTTGATGCGAGAGACGTGTTGTGTTGGATTTAGAAAAGAAATTGTGCACCCGTGGTAGAAATTTCGAATTATTGTTAAATAATACACTGTAAAAAAAATGGTGTTACGTGCAGGGTGCGCTGTGGACTCGCAGCTGCTGTTAAACATTTTGTCAAATAAAATTACACTATTTTGAAATCAAAATGATTTTGATTCCAAAATAGTGTCATTTTATTTGACAAAATGTTTAACACCAGTTGCGAGTCCACACCGCACCCTGCACGTAACACCATTTTTTTTACAGTGTAGTGTTAAATAATAGTAAATAGAATAACAATTTCCAATTAGCTGTATGTTAATAGATATTGGCCAGGTAATGACTTGTTTTACTGGCCACATTTCGAACCTTTACCATGGGCACATACTGCTGATAAAATATCGAGTAATTCAGAGTGATACTAAATAGCGATTTTGATGTTAGAAAATTGGAATTGGTAACGTACATTATGTGGTCATTTTCTAGTCATTCTAAAAAACTGCGATAAACATATAAATGTATATTAATGCGAGTGGTAATCTAGGTTTTCTCCATTAAAAATAATGTGGGCATTTCTACCAAAGAGTCCCTGCATAGTGGAATTTCTTACCAAAGTACAAGAAACGCCAACATTTTTAATCACCAATTAGTACTTGCGTTTGTAAGTAGGAAGAAAACAAATATTAAAAATTTTTAGAATAACTAGAAAGTAGACATTATTAATGCGATTTTTCTAACCCTTTTATCAGCAGTAAGTCCACACTTGTCTTAGACATTAAAAATCTTGAATAAAGTTTCGAAAAATCTTTACATTTATTGTGATCGAAATGTAGCCATTACCAGCAACTATTAACCCTGACCACTTCATCCTCATAAACCATATAAGTATATTTGAATTTTCTTCCAGTTTATCACGTTTTTATGCGCGAGTAACGTGTCAAAGTAATCTAGTTACGTCTAATTTAGATAGGCGACTGCGAGCAAACACGTGTGCACACTGGCTCGGGAAAGTTGAACTGCGTCGTTGGGCGATAAAAAAAAAATTTCCGTTGCAAAAGTTGGCCGCGCTATTTAATTTATTGGGCAGAGTTAATTAGAAGCTCTCCCGACTTCTGCGCGAATGTTCGAGGGTAAAAAAGCAAGCAGGAAAACTTTGACAAATTAAAATTAAGCTTCGCGGGAAAAGTCAAGCGCCGGGTAAACCAGCTTTTATTTCATTATTAGCATCCGCGTGAACTGAGTATCGCGATTTTGTGTTTATATAGTAAATTATAGGCAATTTTACGCGTCGGAAGTACGGCAGTGATTTCGTGAAAATGCTCCATAAATCAGTCTCTATTATATCGTGACGTAATGGACCTTCGATTAAAGCGATCCCGCAAATATCTATACACATCGAAAAGCCGCGATTGATTCGCAAAGCTCCTTTTTTCCTCGCTCTCCTTCATTTCCCGCGAAAATACAAGGAAGCAACGAAAAGAATCGTAATTAACCTCTCGGCTTACAATCTCCGGCTGCAGTTTTTCAGCTTTTTCTTTACACACTTTATATCATTACCAGCCGGCAATTTTATTTTAGTCCGATTAACGCGGCGCTCCGATATCAGATCGATCCGATATAATTACACCGCGGCGCGGCGTTAAACTCTTATCTCGAAACGAGGAAAACTTTCTAAAACTCGATTTTATAGGAATTTCCGCGTCGCCCGGCTACCGAGATCGACGGAGCTTCCGCGCCGTGTCCCCTTCCGCGTTCCAATATCCGACGGGGCGCATCGATCGTGCCAGCGGCGGCGGTCGCAGCTGCGACGCATCGCATCGCCGTTTTCCTTCGTTCTCCCCGCACGCACTTACTTCCTATAGCCTATATACCTGCCCCTCGGTCTTCTGACGTCAGCAGCTCCTCAATGGTCGGATCGATTTTTCACGGGACTACTTTGCATGTCATGCGTGCGCATTGCGTAAACAGCCACGCACCGTTCAAATCGGAGCGATGTGTTGCGCTTAGGAAAATTTAGTTGTTACTGTATGATATTACATACCATAATGTACGAAAAAAATGTTTTAACATACTTTTGATACTTCGTAGTTTAATCTTCGTCATGTAATTATGATAGATAATCTATTTTTTATTATTTGCAATAATATATTACGCTGAGAGAATTTTCCCATAAAAATTACGGTGAAGCTCATCGTAAAAATTACGGTAAAAACACGTAATAGTATAGGACTTCGGTGGGTTTGCCATCTTGAAAATTTTTACGGGAAAATCATTATAAATTTTATCCAGAGCTTGCACGATTCGAAAAGCTCCGTAAATTTTTACGGAAAGTCTTTGTAATTTTTACAGGAAAAGTTCAGTAATTTTTACGGAAAAACTTCGTAATTTTTACAGGAAAAGCTCCTTAATTTTTACGGGAACATCCCCGTAATTTTTACGGAGCTTTTCGTATCGTGCAAGCTCTGGATAAAATTTACAATGATTTTCCCGTAAAAATTTGTAACATAGTAAACCGTTTTTTCCCGTAATTTTTATGGTGAGCTTCACCGTAATTTTTGCGAGAAAATTCTTTCAGGGTAGGTATTAGCCAATATAGTATTATAGGTATTACAGGTGTGTTTTATCATAAAATTACACCCTATGATAAGTATAACTTTTTACGATCTTGTGTTAATTTTTAAATGGGTGAAAGTCTGTAAATTTATAAAGTAAAATAAAATAAGTTAAAATGAATAGGTTTTTGCTAAAACTGAATTACATATCATCGACTCTATAGTTTATCTGAAAATTTTATTAAATTATTACAGGTGTCTAAAAAGAAAGTGACCTTCTTACACTAAAAATACTTTACATAAATACGTAGGACATAAACTTAGAAATAAATTATGACTTTATTAAATTAAAAACCAATTTTTATTATCATATCCAAAAAGTGCTATTTTCTTTTAGAATCAAGAAAAAAATTGAGTGGGTGAACAAAATATAATATTTCACCTAACAAAAAGTAGCTGAACATAATGACTTATACCCTAAATGTTCAACGAAAATCACTTACCTTTAGTATAAGAAACCGAATTCTACCATTTTCTGGTACCATTAATAGAAGCAATGTTCTTTTTTCAATGCGGCTATTAAAAGCATTCCGTTTCCCCTTAATTTTTTTCATCTCCCTTTTTTTTCTATTACGCTGATGAAGGATGAATGGAGGGTGCCCGCGGCCATGAGGGACGCAATTATTTCATTGCGCGTGTATTTCGGAGAGCGGAACCTTTTCGTTCGAACCTTAACGCTGATGAAACAACGCGTTTGATTACTTTATTTACGTCGACACCGTGTGTTTTCCTTCTCGTTACTTTATTACCGCGACTCTCGGTCGCGCGCGAATTAATAAACCGAAAGCGAGCATATTTTATATTTTAATCACCCTGGTAGAAAATTAATCATAAATTTGTCAATTTATGGTCAATCGCCTTCTTTATTGATCAGTTATGGTCAATTTAAGGTGAATTTTCTACCAGGGCAGCATTAAAAATATTTTAAATGCCCGCGCAAAAAGATGCAAAAACTTCTTGGCAGACTTTTATTTCCGTCGCTGAATCAACGCCTCGCACTCGAGAACGCGCATTAATAAGTACCCCGCAACGATGTGCTCTTCATCGGCTGAGGACGTAACCGGTGGAAATAGCGATGACGCGGTTTCGGCGGTCGACAAAAATCCGGCGCGCGACTGAATTCCATCTCGCGGCCGGCGGAATAAAAGGCGAATCGAAAAAAGCGGAAATTGAAACGGTATATATACGTTTTACGGTCGCCGCCTCGGCTTCGTCTTTGTTTACGCCCGCGATTCATGAAAAATTCCGCAGTAAAAGCCGCGGTGCTTTACGTCGACTCCGAACTTTATCCTTTCGGGACGACGGGACGGTAAAAACGTTAGATGCACGGAAGGCGTCTCGGAGAAATTGAGGCCTTTTTCCAAATAGCAGGTCGCGGAAACGGAGGTGGAATTGCTTACGGAGATAAGACGCGTCTGCGTTTTACTTATCCTCTTGCCTTGTCATTAGAGCAAGCCCACGTCCTCTGTAATTTTTTATTTCGTTGAATGAAATGTGAGGGTAACTTTTTATTTCGTTGAATGAAATATGAGGGATGACCGCAGCGATAGTCGCGCGAAAATTTCGTGTAAATTGCTCCCGCGGGATGGTACTAAAAGAAACTGTACACTGCTTTCGAAGAACTGGGATAATGATCTATATTTTTTTAAACGTTTGCTGCTCTTGAATGTGTGTATAGAGAATTAATTATCTGTGTATTTTTATACAGTAATAACATCCAGTAGCAATGCTGACAGCTAATGATAATATCTACGTATTATTATTAGCTATAGCTATTCAGTTAATTTACAAGTCATTTAATACTTACACTTAATTATTCTGCAGTTTAATGAAGCACAAGTTTTGAATGAACACATTAAGTTTTCAAAACATCATTTGCATATGAACTGTAGGTACCTGTTTATTATTCTCACTAATCAATAATAATTATTTATTCAATTTCTAAAGTAAAAGTTTCCAAACTCTTGTCTTATTTACAAGTCAGTTAATTAAATTAAAAGGGCAATTCTATTGCGCCAAATCGTCCATATAATACATTATCATGCTTAATAAAGTGCACTGATTATGCTTTTTGGAAATGATTTTTCGCGTGTTCCACGTCGTGCGCATATGTCTTCTTACGTGTAAAAATGAAATTCTAGACATTTTCAACAATAAAATTAAGAATATATATGTTGTTTACATGATTATTTTAAATTAAAGATAAGAATTTCTATATAGTAAGCCTTATGCGGTTAAGAAATGCTAATTTATTCGAAAGTTATATCGATTACAATCTAAGATGAAGATCAAGAATATATCTAAACTAGTATTGTGTACACATTGTAACGATGTGTACAGCTTCTGATGCATAGTCGATTTTCTTTTATAATTATAGATAACCTTTACGAGGCAAATGTTTGAAATTTTGTTTTAATCCGAAATGAATTTCCTTCTGGCTGAAAAATGATTGACCTAGTATATTAAAAAAGCCAAATTTTTAGACTTTGGTTCCTTTTATTTTATTTTTTATGCAAGAAACCAGTTTTAAAATAAGTGCTTGATACTCATCTAGTTACATGCCAATATCGTCGACTGAATTCTACACCTTAAATAATAATATAATTCCCGATTAAGAGTAATTCAATTAAAGACCAGCGATTGCTCTAAATTTGCCTATTTCCGAAAAGCTGGCGTCCCATTACGCGCGGGAATGCAGTACTCCCAGTTCCCGATGGCTCTTCGATCGACTTGTCCCCTCGTGCCGCTTCGATTTAAATCTTTAATTTTCCATTAGTACACCGCTCCCTCATAATTATAAAAATAGAATTATCTTTCGAGACATCGATTGCTCACTGCACCCGTCACACCCGCCGAATTAAATTACGTAATTCAAGAAGCAATAATTTCATAAATCGAAAGACTTACTTCAATCTTAATGCACAAATAGCTTTCCATCTACCGCATTCCCGGTCAAACTCGTGTTGAAAGCTTCCCGTCGATATTGCGGTACCGTGGTTAAACTCGTCTCGCGCCGCAGGCTCCCTCGATACATCTATAAAAAGTCCATAAGAAAAACTTGCTCAAATTTCCCGCGCAAGAGCGAGGCGCATGCGAAGCACATCATTAATATCCTTCAGGATTCCTGGCAACTTCTCCCTCGAAAGAGAAAAAGATTCGCGACCTCAAAGTGACGGAAGTTCGTATACTCGTAGTGCCTTCGGCGATCGCGTGGGTCCCTAATATCGCCGGGGGTCTCATCGTGGCAGTTGCTATATACATCGCTAGGCGCCGTAAGTCAAATCTCACGAGTCGATCTTGCCGCTCGGCGACGGAGAGTCAATAAATGGCTGCTCGCCCACGCGCGGCTTGTCCCCTTTCCCCGAGAGCTTTCGAGATCCGGATGGGTTTTACCGCAAGTTGATTCCGACGGTTGATCAAGCCGTTCTTACCCTCTAATTTTTGGTACATTGATATTGACTCGATCTGTTGCGCAGCTTTTACATCATTTGTTTAGTGCGAAATTCGAATAATTGGCAATTTTGCGGAAACAGCGAGAGCCTGAGAAATTAGTTTCTGTGATTTCTGGACGTGAGGTTCTTGTGTACGGAAATAAATCGAAAATGTGTTGAGGGAATTCATCTGTCGAATTCAATTTTTTGAATGCAAATGACAAATTTAATCGAAGAAATTGAATTGAAAACTCGAGTTAAGCGATGAAAAGTGAGCGTTGCAAACTCTTTTAGCTTTGAATTTTTCAATTTTCATGAAGCCCGCTATCAGGGACCGCAAGAAGCGGATTCAAGAAATGCAAATTCTTTCTCACCGTGGATCGAGCTAAGAAAAGTTTACCTGCAGTGGAATTGCAGTTGGCATTTTAATTCTTCAATAAAAAGTATACCGACGATCAAAACGAATCAGTAAAATAATAAATTAACAAAAGCGAACGATTCATTCGAGTTATCAAGATTTCCGATAATATTGCAATGCATTTTAAAATAAGGCAAACTTTTATTTTATTAATTTTCTGGTTAGTTTTTATTGCCCGCACGCTTCTTTTGTTGAATGTATAATCACAAAAATATTCAAGATATAATCATTCTGAATTTTAATTAAATTCGCAATATAACGTAAAGAAAAGTATTCCTGTTAACTACATAATTAAATACTTAAAAATTAAAATTACTAACTAGTTTAAAAGTATTGATATTATGACTACGCATAAAAATAGATAATAAAATTACTTGTTGATGGCGAAAAGCGTTTGCGGCGGAATAAATATGGTATAATAAGTTTCGAACGCAAATTACCCGATTATTTTTATCAATAAGTTTGACCTACATAAGTAAAGGAGTGAAAAAATAATGGTTCGAGCTTTAGTAAAAATCGACCTGTTTTCACAAGCCACTAACATTTCAAGAGACTCAATCAACATAATTAACCTATTATTACATTCAGTACATTATTATACTTTCAAACGCATCGCACGTTCCGCGGGCTTTTAGGCAGGCACATCTGCCCATTCGAGTCTTGAATTTCATTTGCACAATAAAATGCATTTAATCTAAAATTCAATGGAGCAAAAGAATATCCCGCAATAACGTGAAAAACTGGACGCGGCATAATCAAAGCCGCGTACCACTCCCCGCGCGGAGCACACAAAGCTGCGACTTCCCGCGCGGACATCATCGTCGAATTTAGCCGAGCGACACCGTTTTTTTCTCCTCGCCCATATAATCCGACGTCGTCGGAGTGTACACGGACGAAACGCTAAAACCCCATCAGCGTCACGTCGGCCTCGTCTCGGCTCATCTCGATGTGGGGTCGCAGCCCTCCACTCGCGTCAATTTCCGCCTTGCCGTATCCCTCGCGCACGTCGAGATCCATCTCCCGGCCGATTGTGCCGCCTTTTCTCCTGATTTATGCGCTCGCGTGTCCCGCTCGACTTTTTTCGGATTCGCGTTTGATATACAATGAAAAAAGTCGAAATGTTAATTTTAATATATATATACGTCCTAGTAAGATTGAGTATACCTAGTATAATTGTTACCAGAATTATGCAGGTATCTATTATTATTTTTTAGTTTCTATAGTGAGTAGAATAAAATTGAAAGATACAGTAATTTTCAAATTAGTAAATTTATAACGATGTAGACTTTTATTTCATTATAGCTATAAAAAATCTTACGTTCTTTGCTCATATAAAAATATTTACAAGCTTTATTTTATACTCTCTAAATATGAAAATGTGAAATTCACTTAGAAAATGTGAATAGTGACATATTGTATATAAAAAGTCATCCACTTATTAAATTTGTGAACGACTTTTCACATGCAATATGTCACTATTCACATTTTGTAAGTAAAATTTCACATTTTTAGATTTACATGGTAAACTTTACTAAATCTAAAGTAAATTTACTATAATAATAATCAAAATAACTAAAATTTTAAAGATAATGATTTCTATAACTTTTACTGTGTCTCATATAGTTCTAGAAAACCCAGTAACAATATCTGCTCATTTCTACAACAGATTTTTCTCACAAGGAAATGACCGGGGTTGCGGGTTCTGGATCTCACCCAAACTTTGACAAATTATTCTATGGAATAAAATAACGAACTTGTATCTTGTTTTTTAAGAAAGTCTCTTAGTAACGTAAATAAGAGACTTTTTTAAAAAATGTGGAGGAATTATGAACTGGAGAAAAGATTAATTTCGAAAGCTTTAATTTGAGACCTATCAGATTAAAAAATCTTTATTTGATTCAAATGTTATGCATAATTAAAAGAACCATGATAATTTTATATGAAATAATTTATGTTAAATTGCGTTAGTAATTTTCAATTCTACATAATTTATGAGCCAAGAAGCCTCAAATGATAGTTTTTATATATTCCGCTTCATTTTCATTTTCGCAAATGCATATTTCCCCTAAATTTAAAAAAAGAAATCTCCTATATTTTCCATCCTAGAATCCGTTAAAAAAATCGCGAGACATACGGCTCCATTAATTTGGATCAGAAGAATAAAGAATCATTTTACAAAGTTTGGGTGAAATCCAGAACCCGCAACTGGATCTCCTCCCTGGTCATCTCCTGGCGCCTTTGACGAGCCTCGGGGTCGCGCGGCTATAAAAAGCAGCGACTGCGCAAGTGGGAAAAAAAGCGAGTGCCCCGAGTTTCGGCGACTTTTTAAGCAGGCATTCGCATTCGCGAGCCGCCGGGGTACGCACGGGCGATCGCGGAGCGACGACTCGCGCGCGATTATGCAAAAAGCCTCCGTGCGAGCGGAGCTAAACGCGCCGGTTACGTACGTGTGCGAAATGAAGAAATATTATTTACTTGAGGGACGCGCGAGTCGGGCGGGAAAACAAATAACGCTTGAATTATAAAAGCCTCGTTGAAAGCGTAATGGCTCGAGAGCGAGATTTTGAGCGAATCGAGTTTATAAAGTGTGGAGCTTTTTGTTTTTGGCTTTTTTTTTTCTAGTTTTATCGCGCGATTATTTTGCGCGGTGTTTTTATTTGCTCCCTTTTAAATTGCTTTATGCTATCGTTTACCTTTTTTTTGTTCTCTCTTTTGTCTTCAGTTTCTAATGTTTAGTTTTCCCTTTGTCTTCTTACGCGTTTCAATGGCGTTACCTACTTAACGCTTCGTTTTTATTTTTTATCCTTGCTACTACTCCCGTGCATTATTCGACTTTCATTTTTCTTTTTACCTTTTTTATTTTTATAGAGAGAACTTTGCGTTCCTCGTTTTTATCTCATTTCTGCGTTTATTTAGAAAAGCTTTAAGCAAAAAAGTTTTAATCCTATTCTTTCCTGAAAACTTTATGCCACTAACTTTTAGTGTTTGAATAAATTTCTTTGCGCTGTATGTTATTTTACTATTTTCATATTAAAATGTCCGACGCTAAAAATTAATTTTATAAAATGCATGAAAAATAATACACATTCACATAATACATATGTATTATGTTCATCGAGATGTTCATGTATATTTGTATTTGGATTATTGTCTCTGCAACACATAACTAAGATTCATAAAATATGCCGAGTATACGTAACTTTATACAATTATAAATTATTGTACATTATTGTATGCACTTGACGATTTTTATAAAAATTTGTTTAATCCGTTACGGTGATATATATAATTATACATATAACAGATGGTGTTTAACTGCACATTTTGTAAATATCATCAAATTTCTTCAAAAAAAATTTATTTTACCGCATACGATTGTACATTATTGCATATAATTATCCATATTTATAAATGATTATAAGCGATCTATTATAGTTATGTAGAGACACAATCCAAACGGTTATACACGAACATATACATGAATGTCAGTCTATATAATTGTAGTTATATTTTCTGTAAATATAATTTTGCATAATTATATATTGCATATTATACTCGCGAAGTAAGAAAAATGAATGACCTAAATTATTTTCGCAGATATTTTACAAAATTCGTAACAATACACTTTTCCGACGGTCGATAAAAAAAAAGATTCTATGCAAATGGAAATTCTTAAAAATAAATGGCTCGTGGCAGTTTAGCGAGTAGACTGCGACGCACAATGCACGCGCGGAGGGCACTCGAGATTTAGCGCCGGCAACGGGAGCCCGGCATTTGCGTCACAGTCCACCGCGACGCTCTACGCTTTTATCGTTAAAAATTTTTCATCCCACCCGACGCGCATCTCAATTTTGATCGCGCGCGCTCGAGATTACGCGACGAGGATGCTGCACTCCTCCCCGGATAACCGGAGCGAGCGACTGATTCGGCCGTTACTCGCACTTCGGCTCTGAAACATTCGCGCGCAATAACATAATTCCGGTATAAAGTGGCGTGTAAATTACGGGCTCGAGGCCGGGGGTGGACGTCGCCTCGTCCCGCAGTCCGGTCACGACCGGCTGTTTCCACTCGCGCGTCCTTTTAATGCCGAAAGCGTGTCGCTCCGCACAAAGGCGAGCGCAGATCCCCGAACGTATCGCCCGGCCGGCCGAATTTATCGCGGTGAATTTTTCATCGGCGGATGAGCGAGAGACTCCGAGCCTAACGCACTCGCGCGGAGGTGGGAGCTTGTTAAACAACCGCGAGGAATCTCCCCCTCCGACTTTCCGCCCCATCGGCGCTGACGATCGGCCGCGCGCTACCGAAGGATAAAGGGGCGCACCCGCGCAGGAAAATGTCGCGGGCAACCATCGAGCGACTCTCGATTCGTTCATTCCTTTCCCTCATTCAGAGCGCGCCTCCCCCCGAAAGCTGGCGCTCGCGCACGTACTCCACCCCCCTGCTCTTTGGCGCGCTCTCGCTCTCCCTCTGACCTTCCGCAGCCTTGGCGCTCGTCGCCGGGGAGAAAAAGTTTCTGGCGCGCACGCGGAGACCCTACGGCGCCGCGCCGGCGCGCACCCGGAATGCTAATTGGAAAGTGCGCACATGTGCGCCCGCGCACTGATCGATGCGTGCGCGCCGGGCGCGGATTTTCCCGACGCTCCCGCGGTGCCCTCGCTCGTCCGCGACCAGATTGAATTTTCGCGAGTTTTAGGTACTACATTTTTTCGTTGCGGTTCAACTGTTTGCTGGATGGCTGCAGAGGACAGAAGGATTAGATTAGATTAGATACTCCCCTTTCTTTAAATAAAATTTTGGTAATTACGATAAGATAAAAACAAAATATGTAAAGTCCAAAAATTGTATGTAGTATAGTGTACACCCTATTGTAATACAATAAGGCAGTTATTTAAAGATATAGTTTATAGCACATTTCGACACAGGGGTGGAAGAAGATTATTTTCCTCACGAGACGTTTCTCGGCCGAGTGAAATGAGATCCTCTCTTACGCTCTAGTCTCAAATAGTGATTTTTACCTCGAGAGCCGGAAAATCGCATCTAACATACGATTTCGAAGTTAGAGTGGTAAAAAAGAATTTTTGGTCAAGGCTATATCTGTATATCTCAGTAAAATAATAGTTAGAGGGTCAAAAGTGTCAACTCACAACAGTAAATAATGATTCTTATTCTCTCTATAAATATCTTTCTCATATAAAAAGTAACAAAACGACGTCTCGTATCTCAGCATTTAATTATAAAGAGTCATATCACGGCTGCTTACAGCAAAGGATACGACTCTTTAGAATTAAACGCTGAGATACGACGTTTGAAATATAAAACATCAGAGTTTGTGAAATTAAATAGAATATATTTTGCACAGGTTTCGTGTACTGTATTTATGATTAGAAGGTACACAAAAAAATGTTTGTGTGTAAATTTTATGCATAATGAAGTGATCTACACAAATTAAACCCAAGAAATGTATCTTAGTAACAACCGATTTCTATATTTAGCTCAACCAATTTTGAACAGTGTAGGACCACATCATGAATTACTCCGAAAGCTTCGCCGGGATTTTCCTTCCTTTCCTTCGGTGTCTTCGATCTTCCTCGGTCGGATTGGATTTTCGCGAGCTTGACTCCATTTTTTTTCTTCTTTTTTCGTTGTGGCTCGGCTGTCTAATGGAAGTCTCGAGTGGACCGAGGGAGGAAAAGACGCTGAATAATTTCAGGGAGACGGGAGGCTCGGCTCTACTTTTTCAGAAATTACGTTACGCGCAGCTATGACGAGCGCGTGAATTATGGTAAATTGCGGCCCGTTACGCGGGTTAATTTCCTTTGAAAAATGTATACAAAGTGGGAGTTCGAGCTCGTTATATTTCTTCAACGTTAACGAACTTAATTCTGTATAAAAGGACTGCTTTATTATGCTAAATATAAATAGAACGGGATGATTTATAGGCTGAAAAGTATTATCATTATTTCCCTGGGCATTTAGTTTCGCGTGTAAATATCAAATAATTTTTTATTTAACATTTATAATATGATAGTAATAGAGGCATCTTGTTAATCAATATATAGTCTTATACATTGAATATAATAAGTAATCATCACATATCTATCAAGGTTTTTTTATACTTTATTATTTTTATGTACGTATAATAAAAACATTTTTTTGTTAAATTTGCATGAAAATTGTGGAAAAAATGTAATCATGGATCACTTTGCCATCGCTGGAAATTTTTTACTACATAAAATCGTCGTATTTTTTACGAGGTTCGCATAAAAATTATGGAGTCAAATCACCTCGCAATTGCGTTTTCTCCCTCAATCATTACAGTAATCTTCATATACATTTTAAGGGGTTTATTGTGGTACAGTATGAGTATTGAAATTTTATTTTTAATTTCGCCACAGAGCTCGTAAATGGGATTAGCATAACAAACTCAGTAACATTTATTATAAAATAATATATTTGGACATACGCTTTTAAATTAGCCTTTTTACCACACTGTAGATATACGAACGTTAAGCTTTTTTTCAAATCTATATCGTGAAAATGATGAAGCTAGGCATACTTTAGTTTGATCTTCCGTAAGACGTCGTGTTAAGTTATATAACTTATAAATCGTCGTCTTCGGTGAAGCTAATAGTCCTCTGGAATTTTAGTATCCTGTAAGTGTTATTATCATAAAAGATTGTTTATAAATTTTTAGGAGATTCTGAAGGATAAATTAAACTTCGGTTAAATTAATGACGAAAATTGTAATTAAAATTGCAACACTGAAAATTCCTCTCACTAAAAAAAAAAATCGCTCACAAAATAAAATCCTTCCTCACGACCACCGTCCACGTCGAACCTCTCCGGCTCAGCGAAACGGCCGTACCCCGTCTGACTTCTAGAGCAACGATCTCGGGCGCGATCGATCCTCCCGCGACCCCCGAAAATTCGAGCGCGCAAGGGCGGCAGCAGCTGGGCCGAAGGTATCACCCTCGCGAGGAGAGCGGAAAAAAAAGCGAGCTACGGGGAAAAGGGAGGGCGGCGGCAGCGGCGAGTTCCAGGGACATTGTGCAGCGACGGGCAGATTGCGGTGGCCGCTTCTGGATTACATAATTGGGGCCGGCGATTGAGCGAGGAGCCGGCCTATCGATCCGCCCCGACTTTCGGCAATTACAGCGCGCGAACGAGCCGTTCACCGGGCAATCTCGGTTTTTTATCGGGCTAACGCGTTCTCGGTTTCGCGGGATTGTCACTTTAAAAGCGCACGAATGTTTAAACAATTTCCTTTTTAAGCGGTCGATGTACTTTTTTCGACAGATTGCGGTGAGAGAAAAACTCTCTCGAGTGAGAAACTTTCCTTTAAAGATTTAAACATTACGAGAAAAATAGATCGATAGTGAGGTAGTGTGTACCGCACTGGTAATTTTTAGAGTAGTAAGCAACTTCACGATTTTGTTTGTTCTGTAATTTTTCGGAAATCTGCGCGTAAATTTTCCGACAAGACTCTCCAAGTTCGTGCATAGTTAGGTCTTTCTTCAGTATGCGCAGAAAATTTGACTATGTACATAGATGTTAGTTCAAGCTGGACTTTCAAGATAGAATTATTCTCAAAAACTTGTAAATTAATTTATAAATTTGCAATCTGGTGATACATTATTTATGTTGCAAATAATTTTTTATCAATTCTGTTAAGTCCTTATAGTATTAGCACAATATCCCCTGTCGTTGATTCAGCAACATTTTTTCCTCAGCCCGTGTGTTTCCCGTTTTTTAAATATTGCGTGCGTTGAAATGAACGGAAGTGACGTGTTAACCAAGCAGAACAAGGCGGCAATGTCAAAAAGCGGGCTCGAAGGGAGATAAACGGAATTCACACTAAGTGCGCGATAGGAAAGCAGAGATAATGGCTATCGCATCGCGTCAGTAGCCTTCCGAATTAGACGCAATTTTTCTCCTTTTTATGGTCTGTAATTCAGCGCCTTTTCCCTTCTTCCTGCTCACTTCATCATTTTTATTTATACAGCCGTACCAAATCATTCCCAAATGAGAGAGTACAAACGTGAAAGAGAGAATATCACGTACATTCGAACTTTTTTTAGAAATGATTTTCAAATAAATTCTGTACATTTGAACTTTTTATAGAAATAATATACCTAAAAAGTCTTATAAAACGTTCAAATGTACGTCATATTTTTTGTGGATCACAGCATTACATGTATAAACGAAGTGATTAAGTACTCAAGTTAGCATATTCTTTACGCAATTAAATGTAAATTATTAATTATACATTTTAATTATTTCTTCAATTTAAAAAACATCGGCATTACGAAACTGCAACAACGTAACTTGCCTATATATACAACATTGAAAGTATTACTTATCCAAAATTCGTTAGCCTATTCGCTACGTACAACCGAACTCCAAATCCCGCTCTTCAGCTTTAAAGCCAAAGTAAGAAGCTCGAAGTGGCTCGTAAAGTCCGAAATTGTCCTTCAAACTCTCTTGCGTTGGTCGCGACGGCAACTAGCGCCGGCGACGGGGAACTGAGCTCGCCGGGGATCGATGCCGAACTGAACTTTTTCCCGGGAAATATGCTCATGGAGCCGATAATTAGCCTCGAAGTGCGCCGGCGGAATGGCAAAGAGCGCCGCTGTATACTTTTCCCGGGCCCGCGTACTCGCCGTAACTCAGCGACGGCCTCGTTACGTTACGTACGCGCGCGCGCCCTCCCGTCGACGACGGGCGATTTATGCGCCATGGGAAGCCGCAGGGTTGCAGAATTTTTTTTTATAAAAATTAGTCTCGCTTTTTCCAAAATGTACCAAGGGCTTAGGAATTTTCTGTCTGAAAGTGAGTCGGTGAAATTCCACTAATTTTCGAACAACATCTGGGCAGGGAAAAAGATGAATTTTCTTCTGATTTTGTATATGTAGGTATATAGTGAGTTGGGTTCAAGGGACCTTATTGGTAGAAATTGCTTGTCAAAAGACGATAATCATTGGAAAAAGTACTTTTTTGAATAATTTTTACCAATCAGATCGCTTAATCCGAAAAATTACTGACCCCGCAGAAATCATTATTGGAAAGATTTCTTAGTGTGTAAATCGTAGGCGTGCCTTCTATCGCTATCATTTGCATGTGTCCTGCGGTCGATCCTGCGCTTCTTATTGTTTTTTTGGGTTTCGGGCTTCAATCAATACGCAGGGTTGGAAATTCCAGTTATTTCTTCCCCCTTTTTTAACGGATTTATTCGTTGCTTTATTTGAGGATTATGGATTTCATCTGGAGCTGTATTACTTTTTTAATCCTTTTTCGAATTAATTGGATTAATGAGAATCATATTGCAAATTTCTTTGTATAGATCAGTAACAAAATATATTATTATTATAAATGAGTTCTAAAGGAATTAAGTTAATTTTAATGATGAGTTGCAATCAGAATATTATTAATTATTATAGAAAACCTTAAATTGTGGTATGAGAATGTGGAAAAATTATGAAACGAATCTAATAAAAAAGAAGCATTGACATTTTTTACGTACAAACTTAAGCATTACACAAGCTGGATAAAACTGCGAGGAGCACGGTACGAATTTCAACTTCAAATTTTTACATTCGTTTTGAAGAAAATAATACAAACGTTCCTGTAACTTTTGTGAAATTTCATACAACAGGCTTTAAAGTGCTGAAAATTTAATTTTAAAAAATTGTGCAACATTTTTTCTTGACAATGACATTCTACTCGCAATTTCAGATTTTACCTCCACGGCAGCTAGCGCGTCATATTTTCAAAAATGAAAGATTAAATAACCTGTCGCATACGTCAATCATAAATTGAAGTATCTGTTTAATTCTTCAAATTTTACGAACATTAACCGATATAATATTATTGCGTAATAAATGAAATATTCGCATTTGTGAATCGCCTTCTGCAATTCGAAGCGTTGGCATGTTTATCGCACAAAAATCAATAAAACTTTGAAAAAATAAAAAAATTAAAAAGTAATAAGAGAATAAAATAAAACCGGGAAAATTCAAGGCTTTCACGATAAGTTGAAATATTCATTATATTATAAAATATTCTATCGTGCATAAGCTTCTTTATCGCTTCATGGACGATGCAGTTCGCTTCTGCAGTACACTGAGAAAAATGTTCTAATTTATTATAGAAAATTTTATTTTAACGCACAGTAATTTTTCGTCAAAATGACAGTCAGCAGCCATTTTTACACACAATACAGTAAATTTTACTGAAACTTCCTTTCAGTGTACCATATTAAAAATCCTGCGCGCGATTAAATCCCGAAGGACCTCGTACCAAAAAAACCAAGACTCGATCGCGAGGCGATTTTCGGCCAAGCCCGCGATTCTGGGCCACAAGGTCACGGGCGGCGAGCGGGATGGGAGGAGAGCACGAGATGATGAGCTGCTCGCTCTCACCTGCGAATATTCGTCGGGCGAGCGTCACCGGTCAAGTCGCGAGCGCGCGACGTGACGCTCGCGCGCGCAGTCGCGCGCTGACCGCCGCGGAGGACGCGGATTTTTCAGCCGCGCGATAAAAGAGTCGCCGCGCTCGCTGACGTACGTCGCGCGGATATAGCCTCGAGAGCCACGCGCGCACGGCGAAAAACATGTAGTCGACCCGGCCGGCCGCGAGGATCTCGCGTAGTAATGTGCGCGCGCGATTCCGGATTTTTTTTTTAAAGTGGTGCTGTGAAATTCCACAGGTTTAGTTGGTCTGAGCGACTGTTACCTGGAAGTGTAATTTTAGTGTGGATAGAATTAATGTGGTTCGTTTTATAGTGGGGAGTGTGTATTAGTTAAATGTAGCTTCGTTGGGTAGAGAGGATCGAACGCAAAGGTGGCTCACTACGAGTTTTTTTATTCTTTTGGTGCTAAGTCTCTAATCTGAGCTAATTGTAGCTTTTTCTAATTTCTATTCAGTATTTATGTACCGTAAAAGTGAAAAAGTTGCGAAAATATATAGAGAGTGTTATATATTTAATGAAAAATGAATTCAGACTGACTGAACCTTATTTAGTGCAACACTGGGAACAAAACTGAAAAACCGTTCAGGCATACAGATGTGAGTAAGTGTACATTTTTTGCAACAAAAAATATGCACTTGGCTCAGATTAACTAAATAATACTTAATAATATACATAGATATTATGCCACTATTTCTGATAAAAACTTTGTTGATATTCACTTGATTATTTTTAATATTCCTACCTTATATGAGTAAAAGTACAAACGGAACCTATTGCTACGTAAAGTAGAATTAATACGAAACCGCACTAAAAATATTTAAAGTTCACTATCTTAAATTTAGAGAATATAGAGAAACGTTTTAAATCTGCAATGTTACAAGTATTGTAAGAAATACATAATTATATAAATTGTATAATTGCTGATAAATATCCAAGTTTTGATTGTTAATATAAGACATTATAAAGCAAGTATTTGCGATTGAAAAAATGCTATTATTAATACAATTCAAACCTTGGCCCTTTCAGTTTCCACTTGTTATTCTGCTTCTAGTCATTTATTATCAACATTTTTTATTTTTGAATATTTAGGATAATGTTTGTTAATGCTAATTTCTTCAATTTCTGTTCAATGACTTTTTGAAATGGAGAATTATTAATTTTAATTTGATCCTTATATCACTTTTAGCTATTTGAAATAAATTGATTTTGTAAAATTAAAGAGAAAAGAATATCCTTTATCCTTTCCACTGGATATTGGATATGAAGGGGTTATTTGGGTATTAGAAGAAAGAATTTTCTTCCATGTCCTTGCAAAAGATACATGAAAATATAAGAATTTATCTTGATGACTCATTCCGAATTTTATTCTAAAAAGAAAAAACGTGAATACGTGAAATTCACCGACTCCGCGTTTATATAATAAATGAATATTCATTTATTTCACTTATTCGATGATTGGTTGGAACATTAAACAAGTCCCTGCACTTGGGTTTCGAATTTAGAGACTTCCTGCAAAAATATTCAATTTCCAATTTTCAATTGTCTTCAATCTCACTGTGTATCCCGTACGCTATGTCAGTATTTACGAGAAGCATTTCACGTTGAAGCTCAGCCCCAATGCGGCGAGGCAAATACAGCGGCACAATTGAAATTGAATAATGAATAAAGGCGATCGACTTTATTTGCGCCGCGTTAATCATTCAAAATTTCATCAGCCCTTTTAAGAAGAACCGCTCGTTCTCGACTCCTTACCCCGACCGATCGACCCGTCCACGTTATGACTTTATCGCAGTCTAATTGCGGAAATCTGATCTTTTGCAGAAAATGCCTTCGCTGTGGAAGAGGCAGGTGCCGAACGAGGGGGCTACGCAGACCATGCCCCCGACGACCGTCACCACTCCACTTACACCAACAATAACAACCACAACACCAAAATTGTTCCCGATGACGGAAGAGTCGCCGGCGACCGGTGAGTTTTTTTTTCATTCTTCATTTTTTTGTTCTCGATCGTCGGGGATGTTCTTTTTTTCACGTACCGTATTTTGGCAGCTGGCTTTACTACGACGCCAGCAGAGTCGGAGACCATGACCTCAACGACGGCGGAATCCACAGTCAAGAAGTTTAACGAGTTGGCCGAAGAGGCGCATCTACCACCATGGGGTCTCGCCACTATTATCATAGGTAATTTTTGCGCCGTTGTTGCAATGGCCAGATTATCGATACAAATGCAAACATTAATTTTACATTTTACATTTTTGATATACACGGAGAGAACAGTTCGATGAAAATTACCAAGTTTCTAGTAATCTTGGGACCATGGAATCCGGTTGGTAAAAATTACTAACCGACTTTGTAAAAATTCTTTAAAAAGTTGTAATTTTTATCACGTTTGTGGTAATTTTTACCAAGTTTTTTAGTAATTTTTACCAAATATGTCAGTTGATTCGATTACTAGCTGCTTAGTAATTTTAAAAAAAAAGAATAGTAATTTTTATGAAACTCTCCGTGTGTACATTTTTTGTTCTCAATAACATTAGTTTTTAATTTTACGTAACCAATACCGAGAAAATTTAGTGGTTTTAAAAAATTATTTTTGAAATTTTTATAATTTTAAGAATAAATAAGGAAATTGCTACTGCTTTAAATTCACTTGTCCATGTTTTTCTTATGCAAAAGAGAATGCAAGTTAAATGAGCTAAAGTGAAATATTGATAACTGTGAATATGAAATCTGAAGCGATAGCCAATCCGTTAGCTGCTTGTCAAATATTTCCAATTTACAAACGCACGTAGCTAATTATATAACAAACTATTTTTCTCGCGTTTGTTGCTCAAAAGAACATTTTAAATTAAAAAAATTAAAACAGATAAATGTTTTCTAATTGAAAAATGAAAATCAAATTTCATGTTATCGTTAAAACACTGTAATGAAAATTAATTAAAAAAAGTGTTTTAATCACGCTCTGATTCTAAAATTAGTGAACGTTTTAATATCACTTATTATTGTTACCGAATATTTTCTTAAAAGTCAGGGTTGTTTATATTAACGTGATTTTTATTAAACATTAATTCTCGCTGCGCCGTTCTCAACAATCAACAATTTTCTTTTAAAAAGATAACAGTTTTTTAAACAAACGCTCACCTCGACATTCCTAAAAGAACCAGTGCACATGTATATTATAAAAAACAAATTCATTTAAGATTCACCAAAACACGTCTCGTAGCTTTACATTAACAAAGAAAAATGAACAAAAACAAAAGCAATCCGATCAGGAGAAAAAAGAAACAGAACGAACATACCCGGTTAAAAGTGAATTTTGTGCAACCATGTATGATTGTACGTGGAAAGTATATTTAATTATACAAATTCACGATGTTCATGTGTAATCATCTATAATTAATTAATTGATGCGAAAAAGTAAAAAAAATTGTTCAAAGAATATTTTAAAAATATTTTATACGCAATCTTATATCTATATGATTATGTATAACTACGTATCATGTGCATAATTAAATCAAATTATACAAAAATCGTTATGTGCAATAAAATACAGCCATGGATAATTATCTAAGGTTACGTATTATACTCGCTACACGGAGAGAACAGTTCAATAAAAATTACTAAATTTCTAATCTTGGGACCATGGGATTCAGTTGGTAAAAATTACTAACCAACTTTGTAAAAATTCTTAAAAAAGTTGTAATTTTTACCAAACAGGTCACTTGATTCAAAGATTACTAACTGTTTAGTAATTTTTACAAAAGAGAATAGTAATTTTTATTGTGTGTATATGTACGCATAAGCGATATATGCATGTGACCAATCATAGCTATGCAGAAAGATCATCCAAATATGATTACACATGAACACATACGATTGTGCATAATTAGTTACATTTTTCACATACACTCATACACGATTAGGCAAAACTCATTATTAACCGGGTAATCACCAGCAAACGAACAACACCAAGGAACAACAGGAACAGGAAACAATCGCTCACCGACATAGCCGAAAAATAGAAAAAGACACTTGTTAGGGTAACGGGCGTTTGTTTTGCTTTCCCGACAGTAGTCTGCCTGCTGATCCTCGGATTCTGCGGCTTCTGCATAAGAAGATGCTTCCGCAAGCGGCGCTCAAAGGACGGCAAGAAGGGCCTGAAGGGCGCGGTGGACCTCAAGTCCGTGCAGCTGCTGGGCAGCACGTACAAGGACAAGGTAAGCCCGATCGTGTTCCCGCGTGCTTCCGTAGTCACTTAGGCGCCTCTCATGCAAGCGAGGAATCCGCTTCGGTATGCGCAGGTACAGCCGGACATGGAGGAGCTCACCGACAACGCCGAGGAGCCCGACGAGGCCGAGAGCAAGCAGAGCGAAGTCAAGCTCGGACGACTGCAGTACAAGGTGAGAAAGCCGTGGTGGGGGCGATTTTCTCTTTTATATCCTGTCAAGCCGATTGGCTAATGAGTACCGGTGCAGTTTC
Organism: Eurytoma adleriae; assembly: GCA_900480045.1. Lineage (NCBI taxonomy): Eukaryota > Metazoa > Arthropoda > Insecta > Hymenoptera > Eurytomidae > Eurytoma > Eurytoma adleriae. Next base: position 11,300 of record UXGC01000654.1, on the reverse strand, counting down.
CATTTCTGCTTACGATTTTCGCATTTTTTTTTCGTAATTTTTTTATTGCGCTATTACTACTGTTAGTGTAATGACTACTTTTTATCGTAGGTGCGTATAAACTGAAAGAAATATTGTAGGAAAAATGACTACAAATTGAAACATGATAAAAATTACCATAAATTTTGGAAAAATTACAATTATTATTCTAAAAATTACTGTAATTATGGCAAATTTTACTATAAAAATTGTAATATTTTCAAGGATTATAATAATTTCTCGTATTTCCAGTGTATGTCATCCATCTCAAATAATTTACAGAAAATGTTCTTATTTGTTTCTAAGTGCATGTTTCTATCTTATTTTTCTTCTGAATTTTAAATCGCTTTCATATAGACACTTTTAGAATTATTTTAAATTCTTTTTGGAAGTACACTTTTTTGCTACTGCTTTAAATACAGAAATAGATCTTATTAATTTTAATTAATTCGACGTAATAAACTTTTCAATGAATAATAATTCAGTTGCGTAAGTAATTTTCCACCAAAAGAAGAAAAGTATAATTTTAGTAAGGTAAACAAGGTAAATCTAGGTATTCAAAGGCAAATTTACAATATTTTAAAAAGTAATTAAAAACTTCCTATTTGGATAAATAGAGCCGAAAAAGTTGTGTGATTTCATCGTGCTTATGCGTGGGTGTGCGTGTGTGAGTGTGTGTGTGCGTGCGTGCGTGCGTGCGTGTGCGTGTGTGTGTAAGTTTGTGTGTGAAAAAGAGAAGGCCACGTTTAGACGCACTGCATCCTTGTCCAGGTTCCGAGAGATAAAATAAAATTCTGACGTCGCGGCAAGTCTCAAGTGAATGTTTATTGATCGCCCGGGCTCGCTCGCTCCGTCTCTCTTTAGCTTATTCTCTCGATCTCCCTGTTTCTGTCTCTCCCGCGTTTTCTCCGGTGTGTGCGCTCTTGTGAAAAATCGCACGAGGGCGGAGAGAAAGCGAGAAAAAGAAGAGGAACCGAGGGAGGAGGATAACGAATGTGTGGGTGGGCTAAAGAAAGAGGGAGAGAGAGAAAGAACAGTAAAGCAAGATAAATAAAAGTGATAAAAACGAGTAAGAAGAAATTATAGAATTAAATCCTTGGGAGATCAAGGCAAGGATAAATGCTGTGCGTACACTGGTCCAGTGGAAAAAAGAGTAAAATTTCGAGATTTTGCAAATTAAAGTGAGCGAGCGAGAGAGAAAACCTTGATTAATATTCCAGGCCTGAGCTCTTGTGTACGGGAAAATGACATCAGACTACTTTCTCTTGATAAATCTTGGCAGGCACTGTGCAAATGTTTGTCCTGTAATTTATTCTTTTTTAACATCATTGCTGACTTCATCTTTCACCTTCAGTCAATAAAACAGACGGGCTTTACCAACCCGTTTAACTCGATCAAACAGTAAAGTACGCAAATATTGCACTGAAAATTTACGTGGGTCATGTAATATAGAGAAGGTATTTGATTAAAAAAAAAGGTTCCAAATGTAGTCAGGTGAAAAATGGTTCACGAAGTGTTCTTCCTCTGCTGAGTAAATGGAAATAGATTGAGATGAATTCAGCAATATGTAATTCAATAAAAGGCTCGTAAAATTCAATATGGTTCATCTGACGCCTACTGGGCGGCAATTAAAACTTCAAATTTTATTGCGGAATACTAAAATGTAACACTCCTTTAATAGAAAATGTTTTTTAAGATATAGAAAAATATCATTTTTCGGGAAAAGAGATCTTCTATTTCTTGTTACATTTGTTAACTAGTAACTAACGTTTTTGCTAACTATTTTATTTATATTAAGTACACGTTTATGTATCATTGAAAAATAAACGGTGAAATAAAAATTTGAAATTCCTTGAAAAGGTAGGCTATATAAATGCAAAGGAGCTTTTTCAAGTGTCAGCTTACATTTTGCGAAAAAGTATGACTGCAAACTGACCTCAAAAAAATAACACAGAAAAACTTTCTAGTAATATGTACTACGTATACTTGTAACTATATATATTTGTAAAGTTTGAGGAGGATAATTCTTAGAAAAATTAGTTTTTATGGTAAAATTACCATAATTGTGACAAATATTTAAGTATAAAAACTGTAATTTTCCCGAATACCGAAAGATCTACACAGTTAAGAGTAATAAAAATCTATTATATCGCTTAATATTTATAAACTTCAGTTATAGACAGTCCCGCTTTTATTTTAGTTATTTTAACCAGGTGTCACGTTTGTTGCAAACAAAAAATGACTACCAATAGTATAGCATTACCAATAGGATACCTATAGGTTTGCATCGCTCAAAAACAAAATGATAAAGGTGAACCATATTGTATTCGCCTTCCTCAGATTTTTTAAACTTTACGATCATTTATCTCATTATTTTAATGGCAATTAAAAGTTTTCGTTTCTTATTTTCTTTTCTTTAAATTCCCTTTATTTCTTTTTAAATTCAAAACCCAACGATCACAATAACGATAAAGACTTCACTTGCCCAGAACATGATTCCTATAAATAATCCTCTCATCCTACACTTTTACTCGTTGCCATTAAAATTTCAATAAACGTCATCCAAAAAATGTGCACGAGACAGTGAGAGGAAAAGAAAGGAGCTCGAGTGAGTGTGCGCGTGCATGGAAGAGCGAGTGAAAATCGATAGGCGTTTCGGTGTGAAATGAAGTGCGACTAACTGACGAATTGTGTCCCGGGGCGCAGCTGGAGTACGACTTCAACTCGAACAGCCTATCGGTGACCGTGATAAAGGCCGAGGAGCTTCCGGCCCTCGACATGGGCGGCACCTCCGATCCTTACGTCAAGGTCTACCTCCTGCCCGACAAGAAGAAGAAGTTCGAGACGAAGGTTCACAGAAAGACGCTGAATCCAGAGTTCAACGAGACTTTCACGTTCAAGGTACGCTATGTCCTCTCATTTCGATTTCCGTTTGGTCTTCATAGTATACCTTTGACCTCTCGCAGGAAGAAAGTCTGCAGATTTTTTTCAAGTTTTTTTCGCTTGCGGAAAATATTTTACAAAAATTTATACTAATATTTTTGCAGAGGTATATCCTCGGAAAATGTTTCTATACTAATGCTGCGCAGAAAAATCTATACAGAGATAATCTATAGAAACATTTTCTACACTAACTCTGCAGGAAAATCTACAGATATTTCTGCAGAGATAAATTTACAGAAAAGTTTTTTATACTAATTCTGCAAAAAAATCTGCAGAGATAAGTCTGCAGAACAATTTTCCATTCTAATTCTGCAGAAAAATCTACACACATTTCTACAGAGATAAATTTACAGAAAAGTTTTCTACACTAATTCTGCAAAGAAATCTGCAGATGTTTCTGCAGAGATAAATCTGCAGAACAATTTCCCACTCTAATTCTGCAGAAAAATCTACACACATTTCTTCAGAGATAAATTTACATAAAAATTTTCTATACTAATTCTGCAGAAATTTCTGTAGACGTTTTTCCTATACAATTACCGCTTCGATCTTCGCAGAGTAATATATAGTACGGGTACTTTTTCTCCGTAGTCCTGTAAAGAGCGATGGCGAATTTAGCGCGGAAGTCTTATTACGGACGGTTTGAGCGACGACTTTGCTCCGCGAGGCGGTGGGTTTTAGTTCACTCAAACTGATTGCCAGCAGTTAACCGAATGAATAGGCGTTTACGCTGCGTAATGCCGCGGAAACGTAAAATCGAGCGCGACCGCCGGGGATAGCTTAAAGATGTAAAGAACGGAGAACGAGACGATGGCCTAACTGCAGAGGTCAATTAACGTAATTACGAGGCGTATAAAAAAAACTTTACGCGTTTCCACGGACGATTGCTTTGGTCGTGAATTTTATATTGAAATTAATCGAAACGAACGAGTTAGCGTTTCGCAAAGTGATTGATGATCCTTTCGCAGGGCGTGCCGTACGCTGATGCAATGAACAAGACGCTGGTGTTCGCCATCTTTGACTTCGACAGATTCTCGAAGCACGACCAAATTGGCGAGGTGAAGGTGCCGCTCTGTCAGATTGATTTGGCGCAAACGATCGAGGAGTGGCGAGAGCTCCAGAGCGTCGAGGGCGAAGGTGGACAGGTGAGCGAGAAGCTTCTGTCGAAAATATCGTTACATGTTACAGGGCTGCGTATGGTTTTAGCGACAGAAATTTTTAAAATTGTAAATAACATTGTTTTTTAATAGGGGTGTCCATGCAGCCTTGTATTGTTTTCTTATGTCTAATCTTTATCACTTTTCGTAAAATCCAGTAGATAGATAGATAGATAGATAGAGATAACTTTGAAATCATTTTTTAATCAATTTGTTATTTCTTAATCAATAATAATCCACAAATCTACTCTAGAAATATTAATATATCGAACATACTTATTTTTAAATAAAAAATCACTAACAACTTGAATTAATCGAAATAAAATGTTATTAGAATACATTTTTTCTTTTTCAACAGAAAAATACTACACTAATCATTACAGTATATATTTTTTTTCAAAAGGTTGAAATGCGTTCGATAAATACTAAAAGTTTAACTACATTGCAGGACAACAAACTTGGCGACATTTGCTTCTCTCTCAGATACGTACCGACCGCTGGTAAGCTAACGGTCGTCATTCTGGAGGCGAAGAACTTGAAGAAGATGGACGTCGGCGGTCTCTCCGATCCGTACGTCAAGATTGCACTGATGCAGAATGGCAAACGACTGAAGAAGAAGAAGACGTCCATCAAAAAGTGCACTCTTAATCCATACTACAACGAATCCTTCACTTTCGAAGTACCCTTCGAGCAGATCCAGGTAAGATCCACTTTTTTTTACAGCTTTTCGCCGGCAGTAAATTTCAAAAAAGCTTTTTGAGCTAAGGATACAAATTAATAGATCTTGAAAAATAAAATACCATAGAGTAATTATTGTATCAGAAAATTTGAAAAAAATGTTTAATTTATTTGGATATTTTAATTGGCGATTAGATAGTAATAAAATCATCTGTCATAATGATAAATCAGGTCGAATTCGTGCTAAATATGTTTAGATAATGATAAAATCGCTCATAGAATCTTGGTAAACAAAATTAATGATATATAATTTGATTATAACAAAATTAATGATATATAATGTATTTCTTGGGACATGGTCGTCCTATATCAGTTACTTATGGGTTTGCACTTGGCTAAGATATTTTATTTCAAAATTCGTATGAAATTTTCAAAAAGTGGCAGCCTTGCAAATTTGTTTACTTTTATCTTCTTCTTGATATTTTTGAGGCTGTATGTATCTTGCCATACTGTTAAATGTACTCCGTGTCACTTTTCGGAAATGCTTTGAAAGAATTTATTTTATAAATTAACGAACAAATGTATAAAAATCAAAATTAACTTGTACATTTACCGTCAGGTGGACTTTGAGTTTAGTATCAAATCCACTAAAGTGTTTGATACTTCAGTTTCATATATACCACTTTTAGTTCTGAATGGTTTAGTATATAAAGCTACTAGTAACTCATTATTCACGCGATTATAACTAATTATAAAAAATTATAACGTTAAAAAAATCCTTTGTATTTTTACAATCATTGAAATCAAATATCACTGATATTACAACGAATAACCCCTTGGAACGGTGTTTTAAATCTGCTACTATTTCGTATCATGAATCTCGTGAAGATCGAGAAAAAAGCTTCAAGAAATTTTGACGAGACAAAAATCTCGCATTCGTAACGAAATTCTTTTATGTCGAGACGAGACGAGACGAGAAAATCATGAAGCTTTCCTTTTCTCGCACAGGCCTAATTTACATATTCAGGATGAGCTTAAGACAACTCATCAGGGAAAAGTTTTCGATAAAAATGTTAAAGACAAAAATTGTTGGGATCAAATCAATGTACTCGATGGTGATCTTAACGTTGACCTTGAAATTCATTGTACTTGATATTTTACATTTAACATTTTTCTCGAAAATGTTTCCCTGGTGAGTTATCCAGCTTCCCCGGTATTTTTGGCTCACTCTCTATATGATTTTATTTTTGGTCAGTTCTGTATAGATTCCTCGAGGTGAGGTCGCAAGTATTCGAAATGAAATTTTAAAACGCGAGTGTAACATTGCCAAAATCGGAAATTCGATAATCAATTAAATTCTTTTTTCTTTCGTAATTGACGTACCTCATCAATCTCCTCAAAAGTGCGATCGCTAATAAAGATATTAAATTTTCAAAACTACTACTCACCAAAGGAACATCGTTTTTCACCTAAAGTAATTTTCTTAAGTAACTCTGCGTCAGAGATCTTGACCTTATCTCTCGCAAGATAAATTTCACCATTGATTTTGGCAAGGATTCAGTAAAACTCGCATTGCCTCCGCGCGAGGAAACGGATAACGCAGCCTCGCGACGCAATAAAAAAGGACAAGCCGAAATCTCGCGAGTAGAGCCAAAGAGGCTAAAGTAATGCGTTTTTACTGTGCAGAAAGTGAATCTGATGGTGACCGTGGTGGACTACGATCGCATCGGTACGTCCGAGCCCATCGGCAAGGTCGTGCTCGGCTACAACGCGAGCGGCACGGAGCTCCGGCACTGGTCGGACATGCTGGCATCGCCGAGGCGCCCGATCGCCCAGTGGCACACGCTCAAAGACCCCGAAGACGGAGACAAGAAGGACTAAGGCGATTCCGCACCAAATTAAAGGGTAACTCGTCTGAACATTTTTAATCGTGTCGTTTGGACTTTTATTTTTAGATGATAGACTGACACTGAGTAAAATGGATTAAGAAAACGGTGTGTCTACTGGCATAAGGATCGTGTGAAATACGTGGATTTATGGGCACATAAGCAAGAACCAAAGAACACATTTTTGTATTTACATAAACTTATTCATTTTCGTAAATGTAAGGAAAGTTTTTTCGTAATTCCATATAGACCCACATATTTGCGTAGACGTACTATCTAAAATTGAATTTGTGAAAAAACCACTAAAATTATTTAATTTCACTAAAAATTAGTGAAAACAGCTCGAAAATTTAGTAATCAGTAGAGCAATTTCCACTACTGTTAGTAGTTTTTTCCTAATTGAGCTTTAGAAGGTGAGAAACATCTTTATTGTACTATGAAAGTAACGGTGCGTTTTCTCGATTTTAAAGCAACTTTTACAATCAAGTTAATTAGTTTTTAAAAGTGTGTTTTTCAAGCTCGTAAAAAGAAAATTAAATGATTCAGTTGTTGTAACTTTATTACTACTTAATTGCTTTTATACATATACGTATATGATAAAAATGCAAAAATTTCTTTTGTAAATCTAACAGATATGTTTCTAAGCATTATATGAAGACCATTTTTATGTTACCTCTTAGTGAGCAACTTTATGCATTTGCAATAATTTTTTATAAAATTTAGAAGTGATTCTAGCAAAATTGACTGTTAAATTATAGAATTTATACGAAATACCCTTTTACAATATTTAAAAATATTTATTTTTACTAAATTGTTTCGTAATATTTCGTAGTGATACAACAATAATTATTGAAACGTATAATTTTTTATATGTACGTAATTTTTTCTAAACCATTTTGCTCAGTGTACCGGTACAATTCCAAAGAACGTAACTACAACGTCTTTGACGTCAGTGAGTTTCTATTAATGTACGACTATTTTAATCGTGTAAAAGAACTTGTGATTTTTCTTTGCAGGAAGCAAAAACCGCATTGAAGAAGGAATACCAAAAAATCGAGATAAAAAAGGGAATAACATGATAGGCATACTAAACGATCTTATGATTAATCGAAGAAACAAGAGAATAAATAAAATAATAATAAAAAAAAAACAGAGAAACAAAGAAACAAACAACAATAAAAAAATACCACCAAGAAAGAGTTAGCGTTAACGATATGTTCTCATGGAGTGTAGTGTCTTGTATATACACATACTATATCAGCTATACTTCTCTCTGTAGACGTAACGGTTATGAGTTATAATATGATTATTTAAGAAGAAAACCAAGAGGTGAATCTTAAAAAGTAAGAAATCGCGACGCGTCCTAACGAACGAAGACACGAACACGCAAAACGCATTGCAACCCTACGCATTCCAATGAGCTTTTTCACCTATATATATACGTGAGAAAATGTCTCCTCCCGTTGTTTTTACCCGGTCTTTCGAACGCAACGCCGACGCGTCGATGCGCGAAAGTAAGAGGACTCAAACCTCCATTCAGCTGTATTTTACCTGTACAAAAATAAAATCTACGGGGAAACAAAAACGAATCCGGCTGTCGCTATATTATCTTTTCCAAAAATCACCTTCCTAAAAAGTTTCGTCGATCACTCGGCGCAACTCTTTCGTTTCGTTACTCTTATTCTTCTTTTCGCCCTTCTAGCGGAGGACCAATGCTTTTGTCTGCGCTGTCTTCGTTAAAAATTTGATCGTTCATTGCAAAAATTGACAGGTGAAAGGCATGAAAACAAAATTAGTAAAAACAAAAGATATGCAAGAAGGGACAAAAAAATAGTAGAAACTTACGCTACACTCGCTCAGGGCGTTCGCGTCTTCAAAGCGATTTCGTCGACAATATATATATACATATATATATAAACACATATATATATAAATATATATACGAATTATATTTGCTTCTCATGTAAGCGAAAACTCGCCGTTACGCGGCGTCGCGCGACGCATCATCGCTAATAAAAAGAAGCGGAAGGTCCGGGAACGAGTACACACTGCGAGGTGCACTCGGTTCATCGTTCGAGCGACGTTGACGAAAGAAAAAAAATCCATATTCGCGAGGGCGCATCTCCGTCCTCCGGAAAAGAAAAGGGACGACGCGCGGAACGAATCGCTGGCCTATTATTGACCGACGCGCAAGTGTCGCGCGAGCGATGCCCGAGGAACCGAGCGAGAGAGAATAAAAAAGAAAATATACAATTTTCTTACGAGAAAATATGCGAGATTAGCGAAGGAAGGGCGTGTGAGGATGGGAGAAGCGGATGACCAGTGCGTCGTAGCGCCAAGCGTTCGGCGATCGATCGGCCTGTAAATTTCGCGCGCTCGTGCAAGCTCAATTGTTGTCTTCTGTCGAAAAAGCGTAGGATAGAAACGGATGGCACACCCGAGGCATGTAAATAATTTTCAAAACTCTCGTCTCTTCTCTCTTATTCGTTTTAGCGAACAAAAAAAAAACAAGTAGAGTTTTTTACTCGAGGAAGTTTGATAATAACGAGTAGTCCGACGGCGATGTAAAACAAAACAAAAAATAAAACGGAGCGAATGAAATTTGAGAGGAAAGGATATATAGCGAAGGAGCGAGCAGCGAGTGAGAAATTTTGAAGATTTTTTACATGTTTTTATGTATCATGCGTTTCTGCTAGATTTTTTCCAGATAATGTATCAATGAATCGTGGCGTTTTAATGGAGAATTACACATAGTTATTCTTATTATTATGATTATATCGTAATCGACAAAACCCTGATTGATATCAACGGCGTATTTACTTATACGTATTATGCAGCGGATTAATCATTATCTATAAACTTCTTTGTTATTAAAAGTCATGAGAGATAAAAAAAAGGTTATATATTTAATTGTAAGATGAAAGATAAACAAAAAAGGTGTATACTTTAACGTGTTGCTGGTATTATTGTAAGTTATATGACTTGAGAAAATCTATTATATTGCGAGAAAGGGAGAGAGAGAAAAAGAGCGCGAAAGTGAGATTATTTAAAGTAAAATAAATTTAAAAAAGTCAAAGTAACAAAAAACAAAAAAGAGATACGAGTGTCATAGACTCATCTTTGCACTAATGAGATATCGCTTGTTAAAAAAAAAAAAATAAATATTAAACGATATAAATTCCATTTCTCAAAAGCTGATCCATCATGTCGCTTGAAATAATCATCACGAAAAAAAAAAATACTTAGCTAATTGACTCGTACGACGTGTATATTTTTCCGACTCTGCGTATATATGATTGCCTTCATCTCTCATGTCCCGCAGAATTGTTTCGATTCTCTCGTATAGATTTTATTAAGATAAGGCGCATTTGATCTGTGTAAATATTTCCTCCCCCTCCCCCCAGCCCCCCCTCAAACGCCCGCCGAGTCTTATTTTCTACAATGATTGTGTCCCAATGATTTATCTTGGATGTTTCCGAAGCGTGACAGCCGATTTTATGTAAACACGTTGCTCAGTTGTAATTCTGTCCTTTGTAATTTAAAAACACCGCGAGGGTCCACCCGCTCGCCGATCGACCTCCGCCTCCGCGCGCGTACCGAAAAAAAAGTTACGTACGCGCGATTAAAAAATTTCGAACATTGTAATATATACGACAGCCACTTGTTCGAAAGGAATAAAAATTGGGCGAGTGGGTGGACCGCCGCGGCTTTCCGCATCGCAAAGAGAATAAAAGAAAATGGCCTTTCTTAAAAGCGACACACATTAATCACGCTCGCACGAAATCACGCACGCCCCATACGTCGAGTCCACGAGGGAGAGATTGCGAGGCGGACACGTCCAGCGACGTACCGAGGATCAACGGATAATGTAAGGGAAAGAAGGCGAGCCACGTCGGTACCTGCATCAAAGCTTCGTCCGGTGTACATTAGCGAGTTCGTTTACTTTCCTCGCAGCGATTATACTTTTACCGAGTTTACCGATCGTTATATATTTCTATGATATGCGCACGCGCGTCGTGCGAATATTCCCCCGCTGAAATGAGAGAGAAAGAGCGAGAGAGCGAGAGAGAGAGAGAGAAAGAGTGTGAGAGAGAGAGAGAGAGAGAGAAACGAAATGCACGCATAAAGAGTCAAGCAGAATCAATCCCCAGAGATGATCGTTAAACGCTAAAAGAAGAATAAAAAAAGACGACAAAAGAGGGAAAGAGGAGAGGAAGGAATCGCGAGTCGGCGTTCCGAGGTTGTCGGGCGAGCCGAGCGTAGGGCACAACGGGCGAACGTAGCTGGCGGCGTTCGCGAGGCGACCGTATCCACACGGTCGACAAACTAGCGAGATAAAAAACGAATAATTAAATAGCGAGTAAAGAAAAGCACGTGCACCTCACCAACACCACACTCACCCACCCACCGCGTATTGCATTCACCAGTTCACCCGTTCACGTAATCGAAGTAATAAAGGAGTCCAGTAGAGAGAGAGGAAGAGGGCGCGCAGTCGAGCAAGGCGAAAAATGCAAGTAGCCGGCGAAAAACACAAGTAGTTCTCTGGTAGAAAATTGACCATATTGTGGGCAGAATTTCTGGTCAATAAATGTTAAAATGACGTATATCTAAAAATGTT
>UXGC01000653.1:0-69233 GCA_900480045.1 Eurytoma adleriae | reverse complement strand
CCTTTTTTTAGTATATCTTTTTAGAATTACCAGAATTTAAGTCATGAAAACTACTAATTTTACTACATAAACTTGTGTTGGATTTGTTTCGTTTTTCCGGGAAATTCGTGAAATCCTGACACGGTGGCTGCGGCGGCGGCGAAATATCTTTATAATAGAGGAAGATATATTAGTTTTTCAGATATCGTAAGAGATTCTTATAATGCCCCTTTTTTGATAATGATGGCTGTAAATCTTGTATATATAAGTATTTTATGTGTTTTGGTTAGTTTCACATTTAATATTAATTCAAAAATGCAAGTAAAATTTTTCATTACAATTTGTTTTGTTTAGTTAATTGCAAATATGGACAAAAATTTATTCAACACGATCAGGTATACGGGATTATTAATAGGAATAGTGATTGAACTTTTTTCTATGTCTTGGCCTGGTCAAAAACTTATAGATTTTAGCTCCGGATTATTTAATGATGCGTATGTATCAGCAATATTTGCAATTATTATTAACCTGTATATTTTGCGTATTGGCAAAGAAAAACTACCACCGCCAAAGAAGAAATGTGCCAAAATGTGCCTGTATATGTTAATTTGGACTCTTTGGCACAAATTGGCACATTTCGGCACATTTCGGCACATTTTGGCATAGAAATAAATTAAAAGAAAAATAATAATTCTTTGACTTTTGGCACAGTTTGGCAAATTTTGGCACATTTTGGCACACTTCGGCTCTCCCGTAGGAAAAAAGTATGCACCAATTCTATTTGTGCACAAAACTTTTTCCTACGGGCGCTTTGGCACACTTCGGCACGTTTTGGCACAATTTTGCACATTTAGGTACACTTTGGCTCATTTTGCACAATGTACTATTTCTTAACACTTTCAGTACGGTGACATTCTGCAAAAATGTATTCCATTTGAATAAATTGGCAATTTAAATATAACCAGAAGCCCGCTGGTGATGACATCTTTTGATGGCTCATTTCAGCACATTTGGGCACAAATCATTTTCACTATATAGGTCTAGTTTATTCCGGTCAAGTGCGCATTAGCAGACATTAGTGATTAATAATTAATAATATAATAATAATTCTTAATATTAATTTAATTAATAGATATAACAATGAATGGTATAAAGGATCAACCAGATCAAATAGATTATTAAACTTTCTTATGATACGATCCTTACAGCCTTGTAAAATATCAGCTGGAGGATTATACGACATGAATTTTGAAAATTTTTTTTCGGTAAGACTATTGTTTATTTACTAATTTTTAAAAAATGTTTTATAAATAATTTTATTCCTCACTCGACCGAGGTGATCTTGAAAATCGGGTCGAAAGTAGCAGTTTATAGGCGGTGACTGCACCATTTAAGAAATTCACTATTTATACAATTTGATTTAAAAATTGGAAAAGTAATAGTTATATAGGTTCAAATCTTTTACAACAAAATCTTTAAATATTCAAACTAAATGTTAGCAGTATTTTTTTAAATTTAGGTAAAGTATAAATTAATTAAAAAAAAGTAAATACAATCAAAACCATGAAAATCCAGTGAATAAATACTCTGCTCCAGTAAATGAATACTGATCTGTTCCAGTGAATGAATGTTGAATGATCGACGTTGCTGTTAACCTCAAAATTCTATCCTCAAATTGCAGCATTTTCAACAAATTATTTTTGTTGAATTAATGTCAAAACATAAGCTTTAAATCTTCAATTTGGTTATAGATGTAGTTTTTATTTGCAAACTAAGCATTTATTATCTTTAAAAAGATATTGAACTAACAATTAGATACATAAGAAGCGCGCTCGATTTTCTAGTATTGTAAAAAAGCGTAGTATTCCGTGACCATTAAACTTTATATGTATATCTAACAGCTAATTTTTGGTCAAAATGTGCATATTCTGGCCAAAAATTATGGTTAATTTTTTTACAAGTAATTACAATTAAAATTCAAATCAAAATTATGAATTCTTTTCAAAAAACAAAAAAGTGTTAGTTTATGTTAGAATTAATTAAGATATATTATTAAATAAATAATAAAATTCATCAACTATCGATAATATTTAAATCTGAATTAATGTAAATATTGTTTTTTAATATACTGTATTAAAGGGCTTATGCTCGTTAAATTAATAAAATAAAATATTTCGACTTTTTTAGATTGTGAAAACGTCGGCTTCTTACGTAACAGTTATAGCATCTTTCCGCTAAAATAGAGGTAGAAATATTCAGTCTGATGTTGAGATCGGTATCCCTAGCGAAAATAGTAATGTAACTTACTGTAGTTTTTTGAAACTTCTCACAATTTTCTGCATCTTTTTGCAACATTGTGTAAATTTCTGTAACATTCCGTAACTCACAAATTCTTTCTATAACTTTTTATAACTTTCTATAATTTTCTGATACTTTTTGTATGTTATTGGACAAAGTTACACAAATTACAGGAAGTTATACAGAAAGTTATAGAGAGTTACAGAAAGTAACAAAGAGTTACAGAAAATTGCCCCAGTGGAAATGAAAATTGTACATGTGAAAGAATATGTATAAATGTATGAAACTGTAGGAAAGCGTGCAAAACTGTGTATAAGTATGTCATTTCGAATAGCTTGCTTATATTTATGCACACTTATACACACTTTCACAAACTTTTGTATATTTACATACATTTTCACACAAGTAAGAAAAAACAAAACTGTTATTTTATATTCATATATATATATAAAGAGGAAGAAAAAAATAAAAATTTGATGTATACACTCAATCGCCTTTGATTCTGTTGGAACGTTTTCAAATAATTGCAACGTTGCTTGAAAATTTGTACCCTAGATGTTAGTCAAGGATGCAAAACTGTATATTTTGTTGCAAAAGCACGCGCGCACGAGCTACATGCCAGGCAGTTGAAAAAAGAAGTAAATATTTAAAAATTTATATCTATTAATAAATTTATATTTATATTTTTTTTTAATATTTTGAAAATTAGAATTAAAAAAATTTCAAATTGTCCGATTCAGTATGGAATGACCTATGTATTTGTACATAAAAATAATTAACAATGATCATTATAGAAAAATTATTTTTTTTTATTTAGTAATATACATTTTAAAATCATAATTTATTTTGTAATCATAGCTAATTTAACTATTAATGAAAAATCACATTTTTCTTGTAGTGATATTCTTTAGCTATGCAAAATCTCTTCTTTTGAAGATTATAACTTAGTCTTTTACTTAAATCTTTTTGTCATCTTGCTTAGACTGTTGTTTAATTTTGTAATCTGATAGTGCTGCTTTAATAGCATCCTCTGCAAGCACTACATAAAAACATAAATAATAATGTTTTACAAAGGATAAAATTTAAGTATTGAAATATCTTACTTGAACAGTGGAGCTTGACAGGTGGGAGGCATAATTCCTTTGCAATGTCTGTATTCTTTAATTTTAAAGCTTGGTCAATCTACAGAATAACAATATCAAAATTTGAAAAACATTCATAAAATTTTTTTCACAGAACTGATTATATTTCTTAATAATTCAATATAAATTCATATAGTTACCGTCTTGCCTTTGACCCACTCAGTTGCAAGTGAACTAGAGGCAATAGCTGAACCACATCCAAAAGTTTTGAATTTAGCATCGATAATTTTACCATTTTCATCAACTTTAATCTGAAGTTTCATAACATCTCCACATGCTGGTGCACCTACTAATCCTGTTCCTACATTTTTATCATTTTTGTCTAGGCTACCGACATTCCGTGGATTATCATAATGATCTAAAACCTGAAAAAGTTTATTTTTTATTATATTCTTATTGTTTTTATCTAATTTTTATCATTATTAGATTAAATAATTCAAAGTTTAATGTATAAGTCTACATTAATTTTGCAATCAAGAATCATTTGAGAAAATAGATTATTGCACAATCTCTTGAAATATAAGAATAATCTATATCTAAGTATCTAAGTATTGAAAATATAAGTATAATCTATATCTAAGACTACAAAATTGATATTATTTAATATAAATGAAAAATAATTCGGTATGTTTATTCGCTCAAAATTCACGCAAAATACGTGGATTTACGGGGATATAAAACATAAAATCTACAAAAATCAACGTATATTCACGTATACACATAAATTTACATATATCCACGTAAATCATAATAATTTAGCAAAATACAGGGAATTAAGAAATGAAGGAAAAACGAAGATTTTAGCGATTTTGCAGCAGGTGTGACAAAAAACGAGTGTTGGAGTTCGAACATTTTCGGAACATATTAAAGGTTAGACACCAAGATCTGCTAAATCTACTTACTTTTGGATGATAATAAAGACTAGGAGTGCTGGAAAAAATATTCTTCGACGATTCCACGAGTTTAGGGGGTAGAATTCGCCACAGAGCCATTGCAATTAGTCACCGGGAATTTATCCTCGAAATCTCGTTGTAAGTATACCGACTACGGACCTTTCAAGCAAGATCAATACAACCTCTAAGCCTGCGAGGTTTTATTTTGTTTTTCTTATGCGTTTTAATATCCGTGTGTCTGCTTAGCGCACGCGCGAGTCAGCTGACAACAAGGAGCACATACAATCAGCACGAACAACTTTTCGTACACTTTCCTAACCTCAATAGTTACGTTTTTTCACAATCATGAGTTGAAAGCGAAATTATTTATTTATAATTAAATAATTAAATAATTGGATTTTTAGTCCTCGTTTTCTCAACTAGCAGTAGCTAGCATAAGTTATCATTAGGTACATAAGATGGCTTTTCAAATGCAATTAGCGACTTTACTAGGACACCAAACTAAACATTTATCAGAGTTGAAGCAAGCTGTCATTCGACCATTGTTGCAAAGTACATACTTCTATTAAATTAGAAGTATTATTTCTGAAGTACATCAAAGTTTGATGTCACTATTACTGTCATAACTAATTGGTTTAATTATTTTCTTTTTTTACAGTTGCTGTAAAAGCTATAGAACAAGAATATATAGAAGATGGAGCTTTAGAAGTTATAAGTATAAATTTTAATCTTTCAGAAGATCTTGTAGACGAGTGGTATTCCGCTATTTATATCATTTTAAAATTGCATTTACGATCTCCAAGTATAAATATTAAGCCTCCGGAATTTAAGCAATGTTTGCAAGAATTAAAGTATATTTACATATTTATAGAATTCCAACATTAAGAACACATGTTATTCAATAATACATTTTTTTAGGTTTTCACCAGAATGTATACAAGATATATTCTTAGTTCTTACAGGAGCAAAAAGGGTAGATTTGTTGAGGAGTTTATCAAACAAAGTACAATTTTATCCATATATAGTGACTTGTAAATGGAGAGTTGACATAATAATTTCTTCAAGGTATTATCACTGATAGAAGACTAATTATTTATTTTGCATGAAATCATGTTGCTCAATTGAAAATTAATTTTTTTAGCTTAATCTCTAAAGTTGTAGAGCCTCATGTATTAATGGAATGGATTTTAAGCAATGGAAAAAGCTACACCTTTGAATTGTCTCTTTCTCGTTTCCATCAACTAAGACATGCTGTTGCAAAACTATTATTAGAAATACAAAGACTTGAAGTATACAATGTTATAAAAAATAATGCGTGAAATATAATTTAATTTACTTTATAATTATTGCAAATAAAATTTTTATATAATAGTAATTATATTGTTATAAAATAAAAATGCATATATTTATTATGAAGCAGTGAAGGAATTTTAGTAAATAATATTTTCCGTTTTATGTTGTTAACATTTATTTTATTTAATTTTGTTCTTTTATTTTTTTCCCTAAAAATAAAGTATTATTATTATTAATTATTACACTACATTGTATATATTGCATATATTTAAAAATAAAATATTTCGATTTCTCGAAAACAGGGATCTCGTGCCTAATCACGCGTCGCTTGCGATCGCTGCGGACAGTACGGATCTCTCGCGATTTTCCGCTTCTTCGAGAGTTCGAGCGAGACTATATGGCTATACTCGCGAGTTGCTCTGTAGAGCATATTTGATAATTTCCCGGAGAATTACCCAGAACAGTTCAAGATGGCGGCAAAAAGCGGTGGTATCGTCGATTGGAGTGCTATTATAAAGCCAATTTTAGCCGCTTCTTACGGATCATTCAACAAAGCTGATATAATCGAGCTAGTCAAAGCTGTTATACAAAGGTAGGAAAAAGTTTTGAGTTGAAACACAGGGTATTAAGTGAGAAAAGTGCGATTCTGCGAGAGCGCCTCAAGGTGACAGTACAGAAATGGAAGGCGTGTGTTAGATAAATTTCATATACTTTAACAACAATCTTGCGGTTTTTAATCATTACGATCGATGGGCTTAGCTCTATTCGTTACTCTTTGTGTAGTTTTCCTCTTGAAATTCGTCATGTTTTAGATCAAAGAGAGCCAATCGGAAACGGTTCAGTTGCTGACATCTATGACTTTACTTTTTATTTACTAAATTTTTTTCTTAAAGTTTCATAATATTTATTTCTTTTTCTTCCATTTCAAGATTTTCTATGTCTAGTGTAATTTTTTTTCATGAAAGACTCAATTTTATTGTGCAAAACATCCAGTCGTTACTATTTCAGAATGAGTATTATTGGTTTTGCAAATTTAACTTTATAGTATAAATACCAATATATAAATATCAGTAGTGTTTATTAGTACATAACTTAATCAAATTCTATTGTTTTTTATCATAGTAATCATAGTAGGATTCAAAGAATGTAACAATATAATACTTTTTCCTAACCTTCTGAACGATTAGATTCCTATTATAATTCCTATAATTGTAAGAAAGTAATTTATACTTTTATTACAGTGAATCTGAGTTAGTGTCTCATGATAAAGAATATGAAACATTTTATGCAACATTTGCTGCATTAGTGGCGGATTATATTAGTTCCTGTGCAAGTACTTGTGAGTATATTGTTTAAAATTTTGATAACTTTATCGGTGCATCTATTCATACCAAATCCATGTATTTGAAGTGGATTTACTAAATTCTTTAGAAAAAATGCAAATAGATACACTGTAAATTTATAATAACAATATAAAAATAGGATTTCAATTGAAAGAAATATTATTGTTTCAGTTTCCAAAAGTCAAATACCTATTGTTTGGCAAGCATGTCGAATTTTATTAACATGTTTGGTCAGCAAATTACCTCAACAAACTTCACAGCCAGGAGAAAATGCTGGTCCAACAATTTTAACAACAAAACAGTTATTGTTACCGATTCGTGCACTGTGCATTGGTCAGTCTCTGCTAGCAAAATCAGAAGAACATGCATTAATTGCAATCATGAAAAATGTAAAACAGCCTCAAGTTACAAAAACTTCACCTACAAGTGGAGAAAAAGAAAGCACTCCACAGCCAATAAAGGAAACAAAACGGGCTCGTAGTGATCTATCAACAAGTATTTTGGAACAGTTAACTATGCCTCTACAAGATTTTAGTATTTCTAATGAAATTTCTTTTGATACTTCTACTAAGTCTAGTTTAGAGACCACAAGTAATGAACAAGGAACTGATGCAAAGGTAATTATGATCATATATATTTATATATATTCTTTTTACTCTAAATTTTTTGGTGAATAATTAAATTTTATTTTTTATTTTTAGATGATGTTCATTGCAAACAATATAAATACACTTCAGAGTATGGGAGCAGGAGATATGCTCCTTAACATGTGTTCTAATTTGCCGCATTTGTCACGGTATGCAAGAAAATACCAAGCTTATTTGAATAGAAAAAGTTTCTGTTTACCATCAAACCAATCAGAAGCTCATACTATTCGACACAGCTTGCATTCAGTAGTTAATGATATCAATATTGTACATAATGTTGTTTCATTACCAATTCTTGAACCATTAACACCAGCAAAACTAGAAAAATTGTCATTATTAACAATGTCCTGTTTATATTGCTCTATTGCAAATGCCACAGCATCGAGTATTGTTGGTATCACAAATGCCATCTCACCCAAATGCAGTTCTAACACAAGTACAAATCCACAAAGTACTCAAAGTACAAAAAGTACAGAAGAAGAATATGATGCTTTAGCTATAACTGTTGTTGAAAGAAGCTTAGAGATTTTTACATCCGTATCAAACATAATTAAACATAGTACAAGAGCAGGAGGACATGTAAGTTTTTTTATATAATAAATATCTTTGAATTTTCTTTAAAAATATATCTTTACATTTACACAATTTAATATTTTTAAGATTCTTCAAAATCATTTGTTGATTGGTGTGTGGCTTCTAGTAGCTGGTTTACAAGCTCAGCTGTCGGTTAGCAGTTTCAGTGTTACAGATAAAGGAAAAGAAGAGAAAGGAAAATCACCCAGTAAAGCACGTGATGGAACTGGGCGAATAAATTTAATGAAAGTGTAAGAATTTATTCAATGCTTATTAATACAGTTAAATTTGTAATAACAACTTACAATTTTAGTTAAAAACATAATAAATTTAATGATTATATTTTTCTTTTTGTAAGTAGTCAGCAGGGATTTGGTGTTTTATCTGTGGCATTAGCATCTCATGCACTTACATTGATGGGTGCACTTTTAGAAGACGTATCTGTTGAAGCTGGTGTAGAACAAGCATCACCGCCAGAACCAGCTCCTTTAGAAATTTTGGGCACTTCTTCCGCATTAGAGAGAGTGTGCACATTCTTTCAAGCTGCACCATTGAATCACTTACTTTTTTATTTAGCCACAATAAGCTATCGAAAAGTAATGTATTGCGTAAATTTTCATTTATTTAACTAATTCTTATGTTTAGTTATTTACAAAAATTGATTTTTAGGCTTGCACACTCAAAAGAGTTCAGAAACATCCTTTAGAAGGTGATACATTAAGTCAATCTGATTCAACAACTTACTATGAAGATCTGTACAGTTGTTCAGAGAGTTCAACGGATCAAGGTATGTTAATTAATAGTATATTACCCGTGGTGTGTATACTATTTTTTTGCCTAGCGAGACCGAAAGCACAACCGAAAGCAAACAAGACCCGAACGATCGGGTGCCGGGAGCGAAAGTGGTACTTTCGACCCGCTAGGCAAAAAAGTATTGATTATATAAAAATAAAATACTTTTACAGCCTAGCGGTCCGGAAACACAACTTCCCGACCTAAGCCGTTTCAGAAACATTGCATTTCCGGTTTCCCTAGGCTGTAAAATATCGTACGCACCAAGGGAGGGAGTAAAGAAAGCCTTGGATCTCATGTTTATTATTATTTAAGGCTTCGTCTTGGACGACAATTTACATGCCATCTGAAACATTCTTTATTTTCCCTCCCTAGGTACGTAATCTACTATTATGCCCTATTTAACTATAATGGTCACTTTATTGACTTAAAAGTGCGATATAAAGTGGTGCTTTCTCCTATTTTTGTTTCTTTTTTTCTGAAAAGAGATAAGCATACTCTAAAATGAACATCAAAAAGAATAGTAAACTCACCCTTAGAAATAATTTTTGACTTTACTTCCTTGTTGCATAACATACTATCAATGGTCTATTACAGAAAACAATAAGTTATTTTAAATTGCGATTTTGTTTTTCATATTGAGCAGAAGAAGACAGTGAACCAATTTTGGGACTTTGGTTTGAAGAAACCTTAGATTCATCTGATGGACCTCCAACTAATACTACAAAAGAAACTAACGAAGAGACTACAACAGAGCGCAATGCAGCAGTTGTTCCAGATAATCGCGAACCCCATGGTGTATGTTTAAAAAAATAATAATTTCAAACTATATGCATTTACAATTATTAACAGAATTTATTAATTTTTATCAACAGTACATTTCTTTAGCAACACAAATTTTCTTATTTATGAATCAACATTTAGTTGGAAGTAGAAGTGCATATGTTAGAGAATATGTAGTAAATGGTTTAGTGGAACAGCAAATGGTAATATTAGCTTTGATAATAAGAGATTTGGATCATGAAGCAGCTCGAACAGAAACAGGCATTTATTTTCTCTTTCTCTAGTCATTTTTTAAATTTCAATATTATTCATTTTTTGTATTACATTTTTTAGGCACCATTTCAGTTTTTTATGGAGCCACATTAGGAGCAATGTATTCTGAATTTTCGCAAGCATTGAGTCGATATACTCATAATTTGTTAGCAAGAAATACTTTAAGTGAAACGCTTCAGAATACTTTACTTCACCATTTAGGAGTAAGCCCATGGTCTACTGAAAATGCCAGTGCTTCATCTTGGCCCTTGCAAGTGTATCCTAGAACTCTCAGTGTACTTGCTCAGGTATTTATAGTTTTATTTATTTAAATAAAATCACTGGTAAACAAATTTTTAAATTAATTGTACATTTAGATTCTATTATTAAAACAACAATCGGAAAAAGAGGCTGCATGTATTGGCATTTGGCAACGATTAGTTACAACAATGGTTGAAAATGTTTGCAATCCTCCAACGACTTTTGAAACTGAAAATGAAGGTAAAAAAAATTTTTTTAATACATACTTTAATTGAATTTTCTAACTGTAATTGTACGCTTTTAAGATTTAAAAAAATATATTTGCAGATTTAAATGTGGAACATGCACAGCTTTTGCTTTTCCTCTTCCATTCATTAAACCTAATGCAAAAGAAATCTGTGCTTCTTGTGACTGGAAGTGGAGCTGTGCGATGTAGCGAGGCAATCAAAAGTCCAATGAAAGATTCACAAATATTACATTTATCGCGCTTATTACTTCTTCTTGAATATATGATGAAACATCTTTATGATGCACCTGCGACCTTACTTGAACAGGTGAAATATTAAAATAATTCTTTAATTTTTGTTATGTTGCATTAAGCAGTATTCAATGAATGGTCATTCAATACCATTCAAATATTTCACTCATCTCATTTCATCATTTCATCCTTCATTTTTCATTAATTTATTTACTGCTAATGCTATACTAAAGATTAATAGTTTTTTAAACTATTTGAGACACCAGGGCCATCTGTTTGATAGTGAAAACTGAATGGTAGTAACAATCTCATACACTTAAAAAATAGAGATCAATGGTTTGAATTTATTATACAAAGATTTTTATAATTTTTAATTTTTGAAATTTACTATAGGTTCAATGGAATTTGTTTTCTGCTACTAGTCTAGTCTCGGATATTAAAGAAGGAAACAAACAAGCTTCAAGAATTTATACCCCATGGAAGGAAATTGAAGATAATTATAGAAAATTTGGACCACAAGATGAATTTTCTATGAAACCACGCTTTTATAATCTTACAGCTTATGATTTTAATAACCAAGACACACCAAAATTAGATGGATTGGTATATTACTTACTGTTTTGGGTTATTTTATTTTTTATTTTTACTTTCAAAATAACAATACTTCATGTTTGTTTAAGGCATGCAACTTTATTTTGGGAACACCTGATAAGATGAAATATCCATTACTGGTTGATGCTTTAATTGATATTCTGAACATTTTGAATCAAACTAATATGCCTAGAAAAACTGGATCAGATAACAAAGACAAAATGACTTTTACTGGTTTATGTGCTGTGCAGTACTGCTTTTCTATTTGTTGGAGGTATTAGTTAATTATTACATCATATATTTTTTTAAAAAACGGGATAACTTAATTTCTATTAAATATTCAGGTTATTACTTATGCTACCACCTTCAACGCCATATATGGATAAGCTTGCATTAGGAGAAGAGATTGCAGCAGGACCTCTCTTACTTCACTCTTTGATTTGGGGACCTAGAGCTGCATATAAAACATTTACTGGTTGGATGAAAGTAAATTCTTTGATTTATTTGCACTATTTATAGGACATAAAGATTTAATTTATTAAAAATTATGAATTTCTACTTTCTGTAGGATTGTTTGGTTAAACAAGGAATGTATACTCAATATGCTGAAAATTTATTAAAAACAGTTTCTTCTACTGTTAATTCTTTAAAGTATGATGTAGCACTTGCTAAAAATTGCATTAAGTCTCTAAAACCGGAAGTTAGTACCACTGATAAAATTGTACCAAAGGCGGGTTTGCCGAAACTAAGTTCACTTTGCATTTTATCAGCTGTAATTGGAAAACTTCAGGTTTTGATGGATGAAAGTATATGGAAGTTTGTCAGCGATAATATTGAAGCATCCAAGTATATATTTTTACTTACATATGTATTTATACAAAACGTGATATATATTCATCTAATTCCTTCTACATTTTAGAGTTCAACAAACGTCGGAATCAACCGCCTCAAACGTAAATAAATTAATAATAGAAATATTACCTCACATTTTATCTCTGACAGATGCTATGTTAGCTTCATGTCGATCCAGCATTTTATATCAAATACAAGAAACCTCTGAAGATAGCAAAAAATATACTATGAGAGATTTTCTCGTGCTTGATGAAGTTATTTGTATGAGTGGTGCAAGTTGGGCAACTGAAGCTAATTTGATAAGTTTATTACCAAATAATGTGAGATCTGTACTTGATAAGTGGAAAGCCATAAATGTTGCTCACGTTCCTTGGGTAATTGATAAAATAATTCATTTTACTTGAAACAGTTGTCAAAATTATTTAATTGTATTGTTTTATATTTTACTTTTAGAACACATATGCCAATGACATTATTCCAGCAGAAAGTTATATTTTAGCCACTGTTAACCATCACATCAGTTCTTTGTCAGAATATGGTTCATTTTCTATTAATCCATCTTTAAAGAATTTATTGTACACATTGGTGTCTTTCATTATGGAGTATGTAAAGTAGGTATACCTTATATGCTACGTAAATATACTGAAAATTTCAATTTTAACAATGTTTTTGAATTACAGTTC
The DNA here is from genome assembly GCA_900480045.1 of Eurytoma adleriae. NCBI lineage: Eukaryota > Metazoa > Arthropoda > Insecta > Hymenoptera > Eurytomidae > Eurytoma > Eurytoma adleriae. Next base: position 56,373 of record UXGC01000653.1, on the reverse strand, counting down.
TTCGACGTCTCCCGAAAATTCCGAAATTCGTAATCATGCCATTGACATACTCATATCTTTAACTATGGATATGCGTACAGAATATTTCCATGAAATGGCTTCTAAAACTCTCAACACTTTAGTAGGCGAACCGGAAAGTGAAGCAAGACAAATTCAAGAATACTTATTTGTACTTAATCACACTTACAATTTGATTGTAGATTATACCAACAATTCAGAAGATACAATTAAGTAAGTCTATTATTTTTTAACGTGTCTTAAAATTTAACATTAAACATTTCGTAAAAACAAACAAAAATGTTATAAATATTGTCCATTCACGCAATTTAATAAAATAATTAACTTAATAGTGTATCCATCGATGGAAAAATTTTGAAACAGTGCATTAAGTACTGGGAACAGTTACTGGAAAAACCAGTTGGATGCAAAGCTTTAGATCAATTCTTTGCTGCTAGTACAAACAGAACTCTAGTGTCAGTTCTATTATCAATAGCATCACCCCAATCATCCCAACAATTCAGCAATCATGTATTGCATTTCTTCAACAAACTCTTTAAAGCTGGTAATTATAAAATATAAGTAAACTTCAACAACCGTTACTTTGGTGAGGATTCTTTAAAATAATGTATAAATCATTGTATTTAATCAGTTGCAGAAAAAGACAGTGATGGATCTTTAGATCGCCTATGTAGATCAGTTTCAAACCTTGCTAAGGTAGAAAGTGAGAAGCTGCAATCCTGGCTGGGTCACGTGATTTTGGGATCTGCAAAACTGTCTCCAAGTGTGTCTGCTGTAAATGTTCCAACATCAATTTCTGCATCAGTATCAGCTTCTACGTAAGAATCGCTTTTGATACTCAATTTTTTAAAGATATTTTTTGTTAAATACAATAAATTATAAATAAATCTACAGAACTACTCCAGTGCCGGTTACATCTGAGGAGCCGCCTAAAACTGAAGCACCAAACAATGCACAAAGCAATGAACAAGTCCAGGGTCAGTGGCAGGCTCTACTGACAGATCCCTTAATACCTAACAATCAAGTAGCACCTACAAATGAAGAGCAACAGTTGATGCAAGAAAATAATCAGCTTCTTCGTGCACTCACCAATTACATTGTAAAAGAGAAGAAGTAATATTCGTTTCAATTCAATTTTTCAAATTTTTTTGACAATTATGCTATAAATTCATGTGTTTAATAAAAAAAAAAATTTGTAGCAACATCAGTGATGGAGTATCTGTCACTATCCTTCAAGCTGTTATTCCAATAGCGTACCGCATTTTATTTTCGGCAGTAGAGGAAGTAAGCTTCTCAGATTTAATGCAGGTGATGTCTACTTTGGCTGATGCCGGGTCAGACAAAGGTCACATTCTGTTATTCCAAGCTGCTACCGAATGGATCGAATTATGGTAGGCAATATTTTTGCTCCTTTAAAGTACTCTTGAAATAATTGAGAGAAATATTAATTTTCATTAAAACCTTTATAGCAAAGTCCAATTATTGAACTTATTCAAGACTCCACAAAATCTTGACAAGTGTTCGTCCTATATCGAGGCGGGCTGCTGCGTGTTGAACTACGTAGCCGACATCGTAAATGCTGTATGTCCACAGAAATTGCTCAACAGTCAGGACCGAGCGACAAGTCCACCGTGGGAAGGCGCTCAGCCGACGAACGACGTAACCGACAGCGATTGGATCGACGAAATCGTGCATGATGAAGACGATAGTGGTGCCGAAGACTCCGACGAGGACAGTCTCTGTAACAAGCTCTGCACCTTTACCATCACGCAAAAAGAATTTATGAATCAGCACTGGTATCATTGCCACACGTGCAATATGATCGATGGTGTTGGCGTCTGTTCGGTTTGCGCTAAAGTCTGTCATCGTGGACATGACGTTACCTACGCCAAGTACGGCAACTTCTTCTGCGATTGCGGGGCTAAAGAAGATTCTTCGTGCCAGGCGCTTACCAAGAGGAGTCCTCAAACCTCCGATCACCCCGCAGGTAGTGGCAACTCGTACCACACTAACGCGGGTAGTAATGAAAATCACACGATATTGACGAGTAGCTTGAGGCGAAGAGCCTCGAGTCCCATGCACTTTAACGAAAAACATGATAGAAGTAGCAAAGATAAGCAGAAACAAGCGGCTCTCTCTAAACAATTGGGTAAGAGTCTGTACTAGAATCTTTAATAGTATATTTGAACGCCATATTAATTAATTTTTTTTTCGCTTCCTTTGTAGAAGGTTCAAAGGATTGGATTTTGTCGAAATTGTGGGGTAGCGGATTAGTTGCGTCACTAGTACAATTAACTCGTACCCTGATACCTGCTGTGGAAATGTCATGCGAGAAGTTTTCACCTATTGGTTGTCATGCACGTGCACAAGCTGCTTTATCGCAATTGCATTACTTACAAAAGAAATTTGAACATACCGATCAGCTCATGGTAATTTCATTTTTTATTCTGCAATTTATTAGTGAATAAAATTAATTTATGTAAATAACTCGTTAATTGCAGCTGCCAACCCTGGGATCTCAAGAAGGAGCTTTTGAAAATGTGAGAATGAATTATTCAGGTGATCAAGGGCAAACTATTAGGCAGCTTTTATCAGCTCACATGATACGAAGAGTTGCAATGTGTTGTTTGTCTTCGCCACATGGAAAAAGACAGCATCTAGGTAAATTCACAACCTATTTTGTGTATATACAATCTAAGAATTTTGCGCTGAACAGAAAATTATTGTTGAAAATATTTCAGCTGTGTCGCACGAAAAGGGGAAGATCACAGTTCTTCAATTGAGCGCTCTCTTGAAGCAAGCCGATTCTTCAAAGCGTAAGCTTACACTGACACGTCTCGCCTCGGCTCCTATTCCTTTTACGGTTCTCTCCATGACGGGTAATCAGTGGAACGAGGATTTCTTGGCAGTGTGCGGTCTAAAGGACTGTCACGTGCTTACGTTTAACAGTACAGGAACTGTTTCGGATCACTTAGTTCTTCATCCACAACTTGAAACTGGCAACTTTATCATCAAAGCGATTTGGTTACCGGGCTCTCAAACGCAGCTGGCTCTTGTTACGGCCGATTTTGTCAAAATTTATGACCTCAGCAAGGATGCTCTTAGTCCTCAGTACTATTTCCTTGTACCCACGGGCAAAATACGCGATTGCACTTTCATTCACACAGAAAACAATGAATTTCACATGCTGCTTATGTCTTCAGCTGGCTATATTTACAGCCAGGCTATGGACGAAGAGAGCTTGGCCAAACATGGACCGTTCTACGTCACTCATACTCTCGAAGTGTATCATTCGGATATAAAGGATAACGGACAAGTTTGTGGCGGTGGAGTTTCGATTTACTATTCTCATGCGTTGCAGTTGTTGTTCTTCAGCTATGCTAGCGGCAAGAGTTTTGTCGCTCCAATGAAATACGTCGATGACATTGATCTCGTGAATATGATTAACATCACGAACAAAGCTAATGGCAGTGCAGGTATTGTATTGCATTATTCTTCTACTTTATCGATTTTCTAATGTTGTGATAAATTTTAATCTTAATTAATTTTATGTTCTCAGGAAGCAGTGGTGGAAATAAGTCGAACAATAATTTACCACAGCCACTGTGTCAGTGGAGCGAAGTGGCTAATCATCCAGGTCTTGTTTGCTCTGTCCTGCAAACAAGTAACAACCCAGTGATTTTGATGATAAAACCCGAAACAATCATGATCCAAGAAATTAAAGTAGTACCTGCCAAAGCCAAAATCATGGACATGGTTGCGATAAGGCATTCTAGCTCAAATGCTGAGCACAGAACAACTTTGATACTACTTTGTGAAGATGGCAGTTTGAGAATATACATGGCTGCTATGGAACAGACTGGATTCTGGATGTCCTCGAGTGTGCAACCGGTAGGATTGACATCGGCTTTAAAGCAAACAAAGAAGAAAAAAGCTTTGAAAACAGGCAAGCCCTCGACGTCAGTCAACTTCCCTATAGACTTCTTTGAGCAGTGTCAAGCGATGAACGATGTCGAATTTGGTGGCAACGATTTGCTTCAAGTCTACAATGTAATGCAAATAAAACATAGGTTGAATACTACAGGCATGTACGTTGTTTCGACTAAGGCCATGGGCTTCAGCGTTGAAGTTACAAATAATGATGCTACTTTAGTAATGACTGGAATTAGAGTTCAACTGGGAACTCAAGATATTCAACGAGCTCCACTGTACATAGAAGTATGTGCTTTATACACAATTTAAATTTAAAACTTTTTTACAGTTGATTTAAATTCAAAATTTTTTCCGTTTAAACAGGTATTTGGTCGAACTATTCGAACTACTTTGACTCGAAGTCGCTGGTTTGACATTCCATTGACAAGAGAAGAAAGTTTGCAAGCTGATAAAAAACTTACGATTACTTTCGGTTCCTCTCAAGACTTAGAAGGGGTTGTTATGGTTGATTCTATTAAAATGTAAGAATTACTGTATCAATCATTTTTAACTTACTTAACTAGATCAAACAATTAATGCCTTTTTTTTATAAAGGAAAAATTAATCTTTAATTTTGTTTAACGTATACAATTTTGTATAGCTATGGTAAGACCAAGGATGCATTTGGATGGCCAGAAGAGTCAGAAGATATTCCTGCAGGTCAATCAACTCCTGCTCTCCCTGCGACGGGAACTGCGACAACCAATGATTCCGAAAATCCGACTGTTTCGCCAACACCACTTACTTCTGTTGACAAGTTAGTAGTACTTTTTTATGTATTAAGAATTTCACTCACATTTTTTAAATAAAACACTAAAATTTGTATATTTCTCATATTAATCTAATAAATATCAATTATTATAATGCAATCAGACCAACAAAGGATGAATCAATTAATATTGAGAGGTAAGAGTGTAAACTAAAGTCAAAGTTGGCATTGTAAAATAATCTGTGTGATTTTTTTAGATTTTTAAGATACTATTGTTTTATTAAACATTTATTAAAAAGAAAATTCAAATATATGTAATTAATTTCAGGATGGTCTCTAGTATTCTTGAAGTCCTAGAATCTTCATTCACTTTGGCAAACGAGGAAACCAAAGCATCCCTAAAGCAAACTGCAATTGAGGTTTCTTCCAGTCTTTTGACTTTACCAATACCACCACCAGTTCAGGTTCACACCACTGCACTTTTAGCTGCTTTACACAATTCGAAATCGGGGTACCACTCCCACAAGGTAGAATATCTTGCAAATGTTTTAAATATTACCTAAAAATATAAAAATAAATAAAGAAAGTGTACATCACTGCAATTTAAAATTTTTTTATTTTAGGATCAAGTTTTGTTAACTCACGTGCTTCATGTATTAAAAGCAATGCGAGAAACTGAAGATCCTTGCGACATCGATGCCGAGAATTTTTATCGACTAGTGTTGATCGTACGAAGTATTGCAGTTATGCGCCCGCAAAACTTGCATAAATTTGCCGAACAACATTCGGCGAAATCAATCGATGAAAATTCCAGTATGTAGACACATTCAACAATGATTCAAATTGATAGAAATTCCTTTTAAATTAATATTATTTCTTTGCAGTTATCATTTTCGAACAAGAGAGACCAACCTCTCAAAGTACAACGCCTACAGAAACTAATAGTACACATTTGATGCTTCAGCTAATGGATGTATTGTGGTTATTGCATGCCGCATATCCGAAAAATTTGGCATTGGCACCAGTAGTAGTGCCGGGTCTTACCCATACTGAGGCAGTTATTCACGCCATGATCGAAATTATTCATGCCTTCACTATATGCGACGTAGATAAGTTTACACCAGTAGCGGCGAAGCTCTACCTGCAGCTGTTGCTTAGCTCAGACACAACTATCAGTTTCAGCGCTAAACAGGCCATAATTAAAGTTCTGCGGCCTCGGTACAAGAGGCGCAGAGTGTACATACCAAGTCCTCCACAATATAGTATACCCAGTAATTGATGAAACAATTAATTGATAAAATGATAAACGTAAAAAAGTACCAAGCCCTGAGTGTTTATTTGTTTTTTCAATAGGTACAGCAACGGAAGTAGAAGAAAAGACAACACCAATAGCTCCACAACCGCAGCCAGTTGAACAGGCCGAGGCGGACGAACCGTTCGACGTGGACAACGTTGTCTCCATGGTGCTTCTGGGTGCCGACGGCGGCAACCAAGCTGGAGCAGCGGCTGCAAGGGCCGTGAACCCACTGGAGGCTCTACTTGGGCCTGGTGGTTTCCCGCAACTGTTAGACATGCCGCAGGCTGAGGACGACGAAGCCATGGTCGAGCTAGCCATTGCTCTCAGTCTGCAAGATCACGAGGGCGGCGCCCAGATGCAAGCTTTACAGCAGGGCTTTCAGCAGGGGTTGGCAAATCTCCAGGGCCTTGAAAGTCTTCAGAATCTCAGTGGACAGGCCCTGCAGAGCCTTCAAGCGTTGGCTGCTCAAGGCCTTGGGCAGTTACAGCCTGTTCAGGTATAAACATTTCTCAAGCATCATTTTTATTCAGCTCGAAATATTTCTTCGATACACTGGGTCAAAAGAATAAAAATTATGAAATCAACTTTTTTGTAGGCACAAGAAGCTGGTCATTACTCCGATACTACAGCTTCGGCCGGTGGCTCTGACGACGAAGGATCGACAGCGGCAACCGACGGAAGTACGCTCCGGACATCGCCTGCCGAACAAGTAAGGGTAATATAGTATTTAAACACAATTCCTAATTAAATAATAGTAGCGTCCGATTGTATTAATAACCGAAAAATGTCTATCTCAATCTAAGGGTGGAAGTGGCGGTAGCAAGGGAAGCGAGAGCGGTGGTAGCGAGAGCGGTGGTAGTGCCATCGACAGTATTATGGGCGAGCCCAGCGCACTGGGTCTCGAGCACGAAGCAGCCGTACAGAAGCACGGCTCGATGAGTCGCTACACCGACGGTCAATCGGATGGTGCGTCTGGAAGCGGTAGTCAACAGACTCATTCTGAATGCAGCTCTACTATTGCTCCTACGAATTTCGCTGTAAGTGGGGTAGTAAAACGAGCGTTATTTATTTATTTTTTGACATTTTTTAAAAATCTATAATTACTTTGTAGAGTACTAGTCAGGATGGTAATAATGAAGGAGATCAAGGAATAGAACAGGAGAATGACGTCGCTGGAGAAGTCACTGCAAATCTGCACGACGTTTGCCTTATGTTAGTTGACAAACTTATGCAATTTATACCGAACTTATCGAATGTACCGGGTATTCGTGCCATACCTTTCATGCAGGTAAAAAAATTAATTACATTTTTATTTTTATTCTTATATTTATTTATTTTTTAAAATAGTGATTAATGCATTTTTTATACTAATTATGTAATTTTGTATTTTATTAAAAAGGTTATCCTCATGTTGACATCTGATCTTGATGGTCAGGAAGAAAGAGATCGAACTTGCTTTACCAACTTATTGAATTTATTCGTGAAAGAACTTGATATGCAAAAACCTGATGTGACTGATATATGCACAAGATCCAACAAAAGAGAAGTTCATCTTATTATCATGCGCTTATTGAGTAAATGATCTTTAACATTTAAATAAATTACGCACGACGCAAAACGAATTATATATTTAATGGTGTAATATTATTTTTTAAGGTGTTTTGATGTCTCGGTCAAAATATAATACTAAAGGCCAACCTGAAACAACCAATTTTACATCTCAAAAGACCGCCGCAATTTTGAGCAAATCTGGTGTGATAGACTATTGCTTAAGTTTATTAAAAGCATTATTGGAATACTGGAAAACGTAAGATTACTATATGGTCATTTCCTTGCTTTCATTAAAAAAAGATGATTGAATAAAAATAAAGATAATTTTGCTTGTAGTGTATCTACCGAAGAATCTGGAACTGTTATTGGTGGACAGTTGCTCAAAGAACATCTAGCTTCTTCACCACCAGATATGTCACCATTTTTCTTGCGCCTGTACGTGAAGGGTCATGCTAACGATGTTTTCGAACCTTACCCTCAATTATTGACTGAAGTGGCTTTACGACTACCTTATCAAGTTCATAAATACGCCGAAAATAATACAATACATCCAGCCTTTGATCAAGTATTAAACATATAAAATACAATATCTATATAAATTAAGTGTAGAAATTAAGTTAACAATTTTCTATTGTGTTTCTTTTTGCAGCAGTCATGGTATTTCTATTTATGTGAATACATGATGAATTATCAAACTCCATTTGTTCGAAGACAAGTTCGAAAGTTATTGCTGTTTATCTGTGGTAATAAAGAGAAGTATCGGCAACTTCGTGATCTTCATGCTCTGGTATCTCATGTAAAAGTATGTTTAAAGCTTATTGCAGATTTTAATTAATTTTCATTAAGTGCAATAAAGTAATATCATTCAAAAATATTTTCAGTCTGTTCAACAATGCTGCAACACAGGAGGCTACGATGCTCTCGAACCTATTCCACATTCTATAAATTTGTCGTACGATTCTTTAGTAGAGTTAATTGAACACTTGAAGTGCTGCGTTGAAATAGCGACAAGTCGAACCGGAAATTGGCAGCGGTTCTGTCTAAAGCACAATACTGTTTTATCTTATTTATTTATAATCTCTACTTTACTGGATGAAGGAGTTAGTCCAACTGTTCTACAATTACTGCAGTGTGCCATTTGTTCATCCTCTAAATCAAGAGATCTGAAAGGCAAAGTGAGTAGAATAAATATATATTTTATGTGGAAAAAACAATATTTTTAATAATTTTTATTTCCGAATTATTTTAGGATTTGAAATCTGCAAGTAACACAAAAGAAAGACGAGACAGAGAAAAGTCTGAAGATTCTGATACTGAAGCTAAATTTGAAGAGACTCAGTGTATCAACTTAGTTGAACAGATCCAAAAACAAGTATCTCCCTTTTTACTAGTCAAGTTTATTCAAACCTTTCTTCTTGAAACAAATAATACTAACATTCGTTGGCAAGCTCATTCGCTGATACTAGCCATCTACAAGTAAGTATTTTTGTTTTTGAAAATAAAAAAAAATAAATTGTCATCAATTGTCTAAATAATATTAAAATTTTTAATAGGAACTCTAATCCAATCGATCAAGAAAGCCTGCTAGATCTTTTGTGGCGCCTTTGGCCGCTCTTACCGATTTATGGACGAAAGGCCGCACAATTCATAGATTTAATTGGTTATTTCTCTCTCCGAACACCTCATACCAGTAAAAAGATGTATTCATACATGGAACAGGCAGTTGCTGTTCTCCACGCACAAAATCAATTGTTATCTCGACATCCCAATGCTAATCTTTATGCTAATCTTGCACAGTTTGTTGAACTTGATGGATATTACCTTGAGAGCGAGGTAAATTAAAAAAAACTTTAATATCAATTAAAAATGATGATTTTCTTACTAATTTATTAATAAACTTGCAATTTTTAGCCATGTCTTGTGTGCAATAATCCTGAAGTTCCAATGACCACGATTAAACTTTCTTCGATTAAAGTTGATTCCAAGTTCACTACAACAACGCAGATAATAAAATTAGTTGGAAGTCATACTATTAGTCGTATAACTTTGCGAATTGGCGATCTAAAACGAACTAAAATGGTCCGTTCAATTAATGTGTTCTACAACAATCGAACGGTACTTTATATATATTATCCTTGCATATTTAAATCTAAATCTAGTATCAATAAAAATGTTAATGATAATTTTTGTATTTATATACTTAAATAGGTTCAAGCTGTTGTTGAGTTAAAGAACAAACCCGCCATGTGGCACAAGGCGAAGAAGGTAGCTCTGGCTCAGGGGCAAACTGAAGTTAAGATGGAATTCCCTTTGCCGATAGTAGCATGCAATCTCATGATTGAATACGCTGACTTTTACGAGAACATCCAGGCTTCATCAGAGACATTACAGTGTCCGCGCTGCTCTTCCAGTGTACCAGCAAATCCAGGCGTCTGCGCCAATTGTGGAGAGAATGTGTTCCAGTGCCACAAGTGCCGCGCCATCAATTACGATGAGAAAGATCCATTCCTGTGTCACGCCTGCGGTTTCTGCAAATACGCCAAGTTTGATTACACTTTGACTGGTCGGCCTTGCTGTGCCGTCGATCCAATAGAGAGCGATGAGGATCGCAAGAAAACCGTGGCGCAAATTAACACGCTACTGGAAAAGGCAGATCGAGTCTACAAAACACTGATATCGAACAAACCAACTTTAGAAATGTTGCTGGTAAGTTAATTTTATTATATTATCTTATAATTTTTATGAAAGAATTATGCATTTTATAGTTTTGTGAATTTTGAAGGTAAAAATATCAGAGCATCGACTTGATCGATTGTTGGACGACGGTATTGCAACCCAAACTGCAAGTGGAGGCAGCACACAAGTCAATCGAGCAATACAGCTTCTTGCGCAAAAGTACTGCGGTGAGTGTAAGACTTCGTTTGAGGAATTGAGTAAGATCATACAACGGGTTCTGGCCTGCCGGCGCGAGCTCGTGGCTTACGACAGAAATCAGCGAGGTCAGGGTAGCTTCCAATCTCAACGACTATCGAATATTGGTGACGGTCAAGACAAGGATGCGAGCCCAATCGTTCCAGCGATGGGTCGCTGCTACGGCTGTGCTTCAGCCTCAACAGAGCACTGCTTGACTCTCCTTCGAGCTTTGGCAACTAATAGCACAGCCAGAGAAGTTCTTTGCAAACAAGGTCTCATTCAGGAATTGGTTGAGCATAACCTAAGAAGAGGAACGGTCCCGGTAATACTTTCTTTTCTTTTTTCTTTTAAGTTAATTAAGATAATTTATATATACTATTTAGTCGATATTTATTTGAGTTTCCAATTTTATAACTAGGTGCAAGAAGAAGTGCGTCAATTACTCTGTCTAGTAACTCGGGATAATGCGCAATCTACGAAAGAATTGTGCTCTCTTCTAACGAGTAGAGTTACAATGACTTTAAGAGGTAGAGTAGTAACTTCGGATCTTGCGACTGCCGTGAGACACGAAATGGCTTTGTTAGGAGCGTTGATTCAAAAGGAAGATTCATGTTGGGAACAGAAGCTCAGATGTGTTATGCAATTATTTTTGATGGCTTGCAAAGATTCAAAGAGTCCAGTAGTCATGGAAAGCATCATTTTACCTTGTCTGAAAATTTTGCAAGGCTTGTTGAAACCAGAGCAACCCATGTCAAAGAAAAACAAAGTAAGAAATTAAATTAATTAGACATAAATTAATACATTAATGTGCAATGTGCAATACTACATGGAAACATTTTATTTGACAGGATAAAACAATTGATTCTTTAGCAACAGTTCAACCACCAGAAGGAGTCAGCATTGATTTGGCCAAATGGCTTAACGGTGACGTCAAGTATTCATATTTAGAGTGGTTAAAGAGGATGCCAGGGAAGAAATCTGATTCACAGCAAAATAAACCCTTGAAAAAGGTACAGAAATATTATTACTAATTTTACAATTTTATTTATATTAAATCTGTATCAAATAGTTTAATTAATGTTTTTATTTATATAGGATGAAGCTCGTATACTTTATTTAAGCGAAAAATACGGCCAACGATGGTACTATCGATGTATGCGTTTACGAGGTATCCAACCTCTCAAATTAGCCAATGGTTCTTGGTTGAAAGAAGTCATATTTAATCCGAGCTCCCGTTTGGCACGTCAAGTTGTTTGCAATATGGTTGAAAATCTCTGTCAGGGTACTGAACGCAAAAAGGAAGTTCTGCTTCTTCTCACAGGTTACCTCGATGAGCTTTGTGTCGCTGGCGAAAGTAGTGCCGAATACCTTTCACTGTACCAGAATTTAATAAGACAAGCTCCTTGGAAACAATTCTTAGCAGTTAGAGGGGTCTTAAATATATTGGCCGATTTATTGACGAAGGAAATCAACGAACTGCATAGGTTGGAAGAAACGACATTAACTAGTGATTTGGCACAAGGATACTCATTGAAGATGTTAACAGAATTGCTGGCGACATTCCTGGATCAAGAGAACATTAAACAACAATACAAAGGAAGACTGGTCGGCGCAGTATTAAATGGGTATTTATCGTTGAGAAGGCTTGTTGTACAAAGAACGAGGCTAATCGACGATACTCAAGAAAAACTGCTTGAACTTCTTGAAGAGATGACAACTGGTATGTCAACAAATTTTAATTAAATCTGAATTTGTTATGTAGCTTAATTTACAAGAAAAACATCATTTGATTCCTTAATTTTCCTTATAGGTACTGAAGAGGAAACTAAAGCTTTCATGGCAGTATGCGTTGAAACTGTACAAAAATACAGTCCTCAGGACATTCGGACACCTGTATTTATATTCGAAAGGCTGTGTTCAATTATTTATCCAGAAGAGAATGATGTCGGCGAATTCTTTTTAACTTTAGAAAAGGATCCGCAGCAAGAAGACTTTTTACAAGGACGTATGTTAGGAAACCCTTACAGTAGTTTAGAAATGGGTTTGGGTCCGTTAATGCGAGACGTGAAAAATAAAATTTGCCAAGATTGTGAATTAGTCGCGCTTCTCGAAGACGATAACGGAATGGAATTACTTGTTAATAATAAGATAATTAGTTTGGATCTTCCTGTAAAAGAGGTATGAAATTCTTATAATTAATCGATTAAATTAATTGATTTTTAAATTTCAATACATTATAAAATTAATTTAAAGGTTTACAAAAAAATATGGGTCCTCGAAGGTGGTGAATGCGATGCTATGCGCGTTGTTTATAGAATGCGTGGTCTCCTCGGTGATGCTACCGAAGAATTCGTTGAAACTCTGAATGCCAATAGTGAACAAGAGGTGAACAATGAAGAGGTGTACAAAATGGCAAATGTTTTAGCAGACTGTGGTGGTCTACAAATAATGCTTGAACGTTTAGCAGCGATACAAGACGTAAATAGGGCCAAACCGTTGCTTCAAGTTTTGTTAAAACTCTTTAGACTGTCCGTTAAGGTAAAAAAGAACCAGGATGTTCTTAGTCGTCCCGAATTAGGAGCGGTTACAGTCCTTCTCGATGTTTTACAAAGATGTCTCGCAGCTGATTCCGACAATTCGCAATCCAAAGTTACTGAACAATTACTCGATGTAAGTTTTATTTTTCTATTGGAAATATTCAAAATTTTATGTTTTTATTTATTTCTAAATATGTGCCTAGATTATGGAAACGATATTAGCAAATGCGGCATCTCAGCCTTTGGATAAATTTGAGGAGTTCTCGCGAACATTGGGAAGTCCAGAACACGTGAAAGCTTTACTTTCGTGCACTCAATCAGCTGCTGTGAGGCAAAGTACAAACGTGTTACAACATTTAGCAAGGGTTTTAGCTGCTCTGACTTATGGCAATCAAGAAAAAATGGAATTGCTGTGTGATTACTTCAAACCTGTGCTTAACTTTTATAAATTCGATTTTGAGCATACTCCTGAAGAGGAACAGAAAATGGAACTGTTTTGCATACTAACACAAGGCATAGAAAGAAATGCAATTGGAAATACGTTAAAAGATCACATGATTAATATGGGTATAGTTAAAGAAGCTTTCGAATACATAACGGTAATAATTAATTTTTTTAAATGTTTATTTACTATTACATTTCGAAGTATTTTTACTTTTGTATTTATTATACTTAGGTACATGCCCCATGTGTAAAGCCAACTCTTCTTCGTACTGATAGCGATGAGCTTAAGGAATTCATATCTAAGCCAGCACTGAAGTACATATTACGGTTTTTGACTGGTTTAGCAACAGATCACGAGCCCACTCAGGTAACTAGATTATTTGTGTAAAATAATTGCAAGTTTTTTTTTTCAAATTAATGGTAGTTACTTTAATATTTCATTGGTTTCAGTTAACAGCATCGCAATTCACAATTAGTATAATTCATAGACTGGAACAAGTTTCGTCCAATGAACATGTCGGTTCGCTGGCGGAGAATTTGTTAGAGGCCCTTTGTACGAATAAGAAGGTTGCCGAACTAATCGAGGAGGCCCGTCAGAATACGCGTAGTGAGAAAAAACGCTTGGCGATGGCGATGCGTGAACGCCAGCTTGGAGCGTTGGGTATGCGGACGAACGATAAGGGTCAAGTAACTGCCAGTGGTACAATACTGCAGCAGATGGAAGATCTCGGCGATGAGACTGGTCTGGTATGCGTTATTTGTCGGGAGGGTTACAAATTCAAGCCCAACATGGTGAGTATATCTCGTTTACACTATATCCTGCTGTTTTTTAAAATGATTTATAACATGAAAAAATGCAGGTTCTTGGTGTGTACACGTTTACGAAGCGTTGCAACGTCGAGGAATTCGAGACGAAGCAGCGTAAGACTGTAGGCTATACGACGGTCTCGCATTTCAACGTCGTTCACGTGGATTGTCACATGTCGGCGGTGCGACTGGCGAGAGCGCGAGACGAGTGGGAAAGCGCAGCTCTTCAAAATGCCAACACAAAGTGCAACGGTCTCCTGCCTTTGTGGGGGCCGCAAGTCCCGGAGTCTGCCTTTGCCAGCTGCCTCGCGAGGCACAATACGTACTTGCAGGAATGCACTGGACATCGTGATATCTCGTACTCATCGACTGTACACGATCTTAAACTTTTATTACTGCGGTTTGCACAAGAGAAGAGCTTCCACGATGACACTGGCGGTGGTGGGCCCCAGTCAAACCTACACGTTATACCCTACCTCATTCACATGGCACTTTACGTTATTAATACGTAAGTCCTTTGTTTATTTTTTAAATGTATTTTCCAAGATTTTTGTAGGGCTGATTTGTAAAAGTAAATGTTTTATTCTGTTATTTATTTTGTTGATATTTTAGCACGAGATCTGCATCTAGAGAGGAAAAAGCACTGGTTACATATTTGGAGAGTACACCCGGCTCAGCGTGGTTGGACAGTTGTTATGAAGCGGAAGGACCCCTGTATCAAATCATCCTCTCTATCTTACTAATGACGCCGCAGCGCTGGAATCAAACGAAGCTGACGCACCTTCGAAGGCTGATTGTTCTCGCTCATCAACGATATGTTTCACCCTCTGCGACTACCAAGTCTCTCGCAGATACTTCGGTTAAAGATTATTCTGTTTACAAGAGTATGTTGATATTCTTTGGTCTTATCGACAGTATTTACGCACATTTCTTTAAGGTAAATATTTTGCTTCGAGTATTGATTAACACAATCTACCTGTAATAATTATTTGAAATTTCTTTTATATAGAAAGTCAACGTCTTGAGCGATGATCAGTGGCCGGCTGTTTTAGCAGAATATATCAGGCACAATGATGAAGTTCTGTTGAAAGCGTCGGAAAAAATTCTTTCAACATACCGAGATGAGCTGCTGCCTTGTGCAAGTTTTGACGAGTTTTGTGATGTTGCAGGTTAGTTAAAAACCTTTATACATGCAAATTGTAACGTACCAATACATTTTAACAATTTAACATTGGTTTACAGGACTGCTTGAAGAAATTTCTAATCCTTCAACATTTATAAGCGATCTTCTGCAGAGTCTCGCCTAAATAATGTTTTTTTTTATTTCGTTTCTTATACAAAAGAACTAACACGAATGTACTTTTTTTTATTAAATTTCTTTCATTGATTTGTACGAAAAATTAAACATATTCCACCACTATTGGGCGTGGATGACAAAAAAGAAAGATATAACTTATTTGAAAAAGGAATTAATATTTTATAGCATCGTATAAATTGAAAATATTTTTGCCCATTATAAATGACGTGCGTTTCATTGCACCTTCGTTTCGTTTATGTGCTTACATAATTAAATACAAGATATAATATCGCGAATTGTAATTTGAATAAAATACAAATATACACATTAAAAAATACATTATTTACGCATTTAATTATCATTCCTTTAACGAGTCAAAGTCAAATCAGCGAGGAATTTCCTAAGGCAAGCACGCACTCTCTGACACCCTGCTGGCAAAGGTGATAGTCTTTGATCGGTAGCGCGAGCGTCTCATCGAGGATCTTTAGTATCTCCAAGTATGCCTTTAGGGCTTCCTCGTGATTTCCATTCGCCGAGTATTTCGACGCGGTTTTGTAAAGGCTGTCCGTGTCTTGCATTGCTTTCAAGCCTTTGAAAATATTTGTACTTTTGGTGCACTTTGGGCAGCGAATCATGAACTCCTCGGTGTTGACGTTCACAAGCAAAATGTTGCCGCAGGACGGACCGGTTTCGCATTTGAATCTGCGGTACATTGATTTTCTTTAATTTCTTTAATAAACTGAAATGTTGTTAGTGAACTTTTTAAAATATTCTCACACAAACCTTAGAATGCTAGGATCGATATTTTCCAGAAGTGGCCAGTGGTTCTCGCAGGCTTCGCATTTGCAGTCGAACCAATACTGAAGCCGCAACTTGCGTTTCCTCTCGTTTTCCTCCTCCTCGGTAAAAATAGGGCCATAGTTTTCCGCAATCTCGCTCCCAGAAGGGATTGATTTAATAGCTCGAACGACCATAGTATTCCCCACGAAGTATCTGAAATTTAATCATTTAAAATCCTAATCTCCAACAAAATGACGAACGACCGAGTGTGTTTTACCTCACTACACCAGGGTTGCAGGAATGGTTGAAGAGAGCTACCGTGGGGTAAACCCCACCGCCGACGAACAGATTTTTTCCTTTCGATAAATCTAGTTTTCTCTTGGATCTCACAAACTCCGATACCTGCATAGTACATTAGAAACGGAAAGAAAATGATCGATTATGGGATAAAATGTCGGATTCTGATAAATCGTAAACTACTGCGTGCACTTTCCACTTAACGCTCACCTCGTGGGTGTTAAATTGGAGCAATTGAATGTGGTGCAAAATGGCATCAGCAACGAAGAGTTCGCCTTCCGAGAGCGCTACCTCCGCGGCGTCCGGCGTTTTCACGGTCTGCGGAAAGTACGAGGACATCTTTAATACTCTGAGCAACCAAGCGGCCATGTACGCTCTGTGGAACAGATCCTCGGGATCTCTTTCGTCTTCGTGAGTTACTGTAACGAATCAAAATTAAAACCGCTTTCAGAAATAAGAGAGCAGCAGGTATAGAAATACAGAAATTAATGTTTAAGTAAAAGCAGTCGAATGTGGCAAGACAAGGGGGAAACTGAAACGTGCTTGTGAAAGTGTCGAGCTTTCACCCACCCAAATTCCGGAAAGCCCTGTAATCCTTTGCGAGGAAGGGCTTAGCCTTTGAGGGTTCGATCTTGAGGCCCTCTTGCTTGTATTTGAATAGCTGCTCGTAAGGTCGTTGGAGAACGGAGCGCAGGGCGAGCGCGCAGGTGATGGAAGACTCGGAGCACCAGAGGGGCCCCAGGATCTGGCACTCGACCCGGTGGATCGGCTCGTCCTGGTCCCGGCACCGCGGGCTGCAGTACGCTATGGAGCTGCACACGTAGCAGCTGGCCGGGTAAGGCGCGCCTATCCTCGCCGAGCATCCGTGGCAGTGCGTCAACCTGCGGGGAGGATCGCCTGTTGTTAATAGTCAAGTTAAAATTGTAGTCATATTATTTCGAGGTGCCCTTAAATGCAGCGCGCACTGTAGAATACTCGGTGCAGTCGAAAATAATCATACACTGAAAGAAAAATGTTGTAAATCCAACTAAAGTTTTGTACAATTCTCCTTACAAAACCATTTAGTTGATTTAACGTCATTTCATTTTAACGTTTTAGTTAAATAAACTAAATGGTTTTGTAAGGAGGTTTTGTAAGAATTCCTGAATTCAACAAAATTTTAGTTGGATTTACAAAATTTTTTATCCGTGTACATGCCTTGACTTTTGACCTTTTATCCGGTTCCTTAACATGTAAAGCTGAAAATGTGAAATTTCTTATTGCTATATGAAAAGTCGTTTACATATTGAATAAGTGAACGAGTTTTCACATGCAATATGTCACTATTCACATTTTCTAAGTGAATTTCACATTTTCACATTTAGAGGGTATTTTTTTCGTAAAGTAGGAGACCGTTGACGAAAAAGAAAGGCCAAGCGACGAAAACGGAAAAAACGCACCGACGCTGGCCTAAGAGCGAAAAGCAGTGTGGCCTCTCGACCGCCAATATTTCACCAGGCTTGATGTCCCTCGTCGCCGCGGCGTATCTTCCCACGTCGCCGCCCGCGTCCCTTATCTCCACGGCGCTACTGCAGGCCGGGTATGCGGGGTTGACGTTCTTCATCTTCGGCGCCATGTCCCTTTCCTTCAATCTGAAACGTAACGAGTGTCATTACCATGTAGCGTATTCAATTTTTCTAAATTATACGCTTACTTAAAAATTTAACGTACTTAATTGTTTTAGAACATTTAAAAGAAACCGATAAAAACAATCTTTCCTGCTTCCGTCAAATTCTCTGCGTAAAGAACAATGTCTACAGTGCCCGTACCTCTTGTTCTCCATCTCTATGAGTTTCTCGTTTGCCGGTCCGTCGAGCTGCAGCCCCTTGTCCATGAGGGCGATCATGACGCGCATGTCCGACTGGAGCTTCAGCTTCTTCTCGGTGGGTATTCGCGCGTGATCCAGAGCCTGTATGGCGGCCTTGAACGCCAGCGAGGCGTTGGCGTGGCACTTGAGCCCCAAGAGGCAGCGCGCCCGGCGCTCCTCCAGCTTGTAGAGCAGGTGCTGGGGGTATCCCACTTTCAGCGCCTCCTCGCAGTCCCGCAGCGCCAGGCTGAACCGGTCCAGGTGGTAGAACGCCGCCGAGCGGTTCGCCAGGATAACGCCCACCTCTGAGGATCATTCGTTCGCTTCTTATCGTCGGCTACTTTTAAACGAGTCACTACTAAAGTACGATTGAGCATGATTCTTCACTGGATAGATATGCTACCTCGTGGTGACGTTACATAGTTATTCATTTTTGTTAATAAATAATAGATCGACAGAGAATGCTTGTTTTAATATTTTACCAGACAGGCATAGTGCAATGTAAAAAAATGGTTCTATATTTAGAGGGATTATAAGGGCGCTAATTCTAAGTCCTCGATTAAGATGATTTGGGTGATTCTCCGGGAAAGTGCAAAATTTGTTGTGTAAACTCCATAGTAGCCATTGCCTCTCCTTCGTTGGATAATGGTGATAACTCGTAATTTATAATTCTATTTTCATTCTCAAGTAAATTAAGTTTTATTTACATAAAAAATTTCATTGTATAAACAAAAAAAAGTCTTAATTTTACGAATATCCACGGAGTTTACACAAAAAAGTTTGCACCTTCTTGGAGAATCACCCATTTAGTAATAGAAAAATTCATTAGATTCAAGATTCAATATTTAAAAAGCGCCTTAATTCAATGAACTTAACGCGAGAGAGGAGTGCGTGGACTTGTTCGATGAACGAAATAAATAAATGGTCGTTGTTCGATCACCTTCCTTGGGCGCTACGAGTACCGCGTTGTTGTACTGGTCGATGGCCGGCTCGAAGTGGTCCAGGCCGAAGGCCTCGTTGCCGAGCCTCTTGAGCGCGTTGGCCTTGACCGAGCTCTTGAGCTCGCAGTTGTCCACCTCGACGGGCAGCTCGTGCGCCTCCGGGTAGCGGAGGACGAAGGCGACCCGGGCGCCGTTCGACTCCAGGCAGGCGAACTTCTTGAAGCTCTGCTCCGTCACCGCCGCGCGCACCTTCAGCAGATTCTCGCGGAAGAAGTCGCCCACCTCGTAGTCGGCGTCGCCCTCGAAGTTCGCCTTGAGCTCCTCCAACTCCGCCGTCAAGTCCTCGTTTATCAGATCTTCGAACGCTTTCGTTTCAGACATGCTTGCTTTTTCTCGCGGGTTCTGAAAATTTTTATTTTTTTCAAATTTTCGGGCTGAACACTAGGTAGCACAGTATACCGTAGCGTACGGAGCGGTTCATTAGTGCAAACGTCAATTAACGTTTTTTGGCATGGCATTATGTAAAACTACAACGAGCTATGAAGTTACTAAAAATTAAATAAAGTACACTATTGTATGTTACTACTAATTGTATATATTCTACATGTACATTATTCAGTTTTACTTTTATTTTTATTTCATTTATGCTAACGGGAGTTACCCCTTAGGTATACACTCAAATCACAAAGATAAAAAGTTAGTGCATATACAACATTAACATATCATTCAAGAAGATAGATTTAATTTCCATTTTTGTTAAGAATAAGACATAAATGAAGGTAACTCAAATTTTATGTAAATTTAGGAGATTAACTATGAATTAATAATTAAAGTATTATTAATTAGAATTCTTCTTTACCGCATCGATTTTTAAAGTAACTATCATATTCTTTGAAAATTTGTACCAAAATGAATCCAAATTATAAATAAAACTAATTGCAATCTTTTGAAGAGGCAACAAAACGTTTGCTTTACACAATAACAATCGTTGATTAACGTTTCGAGCGTGCGGGAATCGGCGTCGTCGTTAAAAGTAAACTATAATTACCTGAATTACTCGATAAGAAAAATAATAACGAATGAAATGAAACTATGATTTACACAGTGCAACACAGCTGTCGAGTACTAGTAACAGGCTTACTTTTCGAAGTGTAAACGACACGGTGCCGCACCGGCTGCCGCGACACTTTTGCCCCGCGGCACCGTTGCCTCCCAGCTGCCGCATTGCCGGCACGTTGAGCTATTTTCGAAGATTCTATTTTGGCAGCCGGGCAACGCCTCCTTACACCTTCGTCACAATTGATTTTCCCTTATAGGCGCATTTTTCAACGATCCGCGGCAAAAGGATCGAGTGGTATAATTTTTATTTTATTACGCGGTGACGTAGTTTGGAAGCGAAAAGATTTTCATTTTATTAAGGTAAAAATTAAGGTAAGTACCTTACTTGCAATAATTACGAGGATAAACTTATTGTAATATTATTATTTTATTTGTTACTTTTATTACACACAAAACATTTCTTTATTTTCACAATATACAACAGACATTACAAACAGCCTATATTTACGCGCATTTTACAAACGTTCAAACTACTAAAAGTTTTTGAAGGAAACGTAATTGACATTAAACAATTAATAATAACTGAGCACAGTAGTACATTAATGAAAATTCGTAGAATAGCGATTTATCACACGATAACGCAAAATTAATTTACAAAGCGGGTCAAATTCGAAAACAAGCTATTTTTATAAACATTTAATTGCATAAATATTTTGTTTATTTCGTACAATTAATCACTTAAAAAAATACATGATTCTATCGAACGTACGATATTGCTTATCAAAAATTTGTACGAAAAGATAATATCTTTTTCTACGAGGAAAGTAGACCCGCTACCAATTAGCTTTTTTTCTTTCATACTATGCACTGACGGAGAAGTCATTTTCTTATTATGCACTGATATCGTGGAGAAGTATGTTGCTGCATAAATTACATCTAACATCTACAGAAATACAAATACATAAAATTTAATTTCTCGCTTATGCTAAATTTTCAATTATAAATCCTTGTAGCTCTTTCGGAGAAGAATGGCGAATTTCAAAGAATGATTTTTTTTTAAATATAATAAAATATTTGCTAAATTTTGGTTTGACATATGTACAAATTTTTATTGTTCAATTTAACTCGGTACAGTAAAAATGCATTTCTCATGGTAAACCTGGCGCTCCAGGGACACCAGTCATCAAGTTTATCCTATTTATTCATCAATTAACCGATAAGTTACAATTTGACAGAGCTCAGCTTTGCAAGACTGTAAACCTGAAGAAAAATAAATAAAAGTAAAAGATCACCAAAATAAAATTATTTTCCTTTAAGTAATAGGAGAAGACAGGCGAAATCCTCGACGGTGAATTTACAAAGGTGTAGATTATAAATTAAGAAAGATGCCCGCGGTCACAAACGATTGACCTTGCGCGAAAGCTTTTCGCCGGTAACTACACGCGCAAGAGGGGAAGGGGGGATCCGTTGCAGAGCAGGCAGCGCGCGACCTTATTCCAGAAAGAAAGTAGAAGTCGAACTCCTCGGCGAACAATTTGTCAATCGTCTGGAGGTTGCTCCCGTTGCTGCGCCGATGAATCTTCAAAATTAATATTTTCGCCTTGGCCGGCCAGCGACGTAAAATCTATCGGCGATTCGCGCGCGCGCGCGGATAAACGTAATACTGGATCGCGCGCGCGAGCCCTCGGCAAACGCCTTTTTCGAGACTTAACAATCGCGAAAGAGATTCTCCAAACAATTCACGCTCCTCTCGATTCGTTTTATGTTTATTGATTTTTTTTTTCATAAAATTACGCGTTAGAAAAAAGAGTCGCGGTAAAGAGTAAGGAGTATTCCAGCAGAAAAAAGATCGCTGTACTGCAAAGACGCGCTGCTCCCCGCCGTCCCCGGCGCCAATCGGCCGGCCGGGCAACGCTTGACTAGTATCCGTGCGCGGCCGATCAGAGGGTACACATCCATCGCAGGGGTTGGCATCGCCTTTGGGTCTAGAAGTCGTAGGAGGCCTGCTCGTCGTCCTTGGCCCGGTTGCCGAGGCCGAGCCTGTAGAGCGCGCCGGCGACGACGGCCCCGGCGAGCGGGCCCACCCAGTAGAGCCACTGGTCGGTCCAGAGGCCGACGATGACCGCCGGGCCGAGGGAGCGCGCCGGGTTCATGCTGCTCCCGGTGAGCGGCACCGCCGCCAGGTGGGCCACCGAGATCGTCAGACCGATGCCCAGGGGCGCCCAGCCGCGGCAGTCCTCGCGCCGCGGGTCCGTCACCGCGTGCACCACCAGCACCAGCAGGAACGTCACGATGCCCTCGATCAGCACGCCCTGGCCGTAGCTCACCTCCGACCCCAGGTTCGTCATGCCCAGGCCCTTCTGGGCCACCTTTACCGGCAGTGCCGCCTGTCGATTGATTAAACCGCGAGTTCGATTACTCGTTTATTTTATTTTCAGAGACATTTTCTTTGTGTACGCGAGCGAAGTCAATTTTTTTTTCTTAATTAGAAAATTAGAAAAATTCACGTTATTTAGAATGTTCCTTTCTTCAGATCTATATAGTATGATAGGTACCAAATTTTTTCTACTATTTTCAAATATCAAAAATACCCTTCAGAAGTTTAACTGCACGATTAAGAAAAAAATTAAACAAATGTTACTCGAAAATACTGATATTTAATTTATTTAATTAGTTACAATATATAAGTTAGTTACAATATTTTTTTTACTAATCATTGACATCATGAAAGATAAGATGAACACGAGAGAATTAACTCTTTTATCGCGTACCTTGTAAACGGCAACGTCCGTTTGTTTTCGATGATCGAAAAATCGCACGTAAAAAATAAAAAATTAAAGAAAATAAAAATTTTTATACACGATGTTGCCGTTTTCAAGATGCGTTCTAAATTTCTAACAAAATTTAATTTGATCCCTCAACGAAGAAATATCTTTTACAGCGACATTTGCGAATGAATTTTATAAAAAATGAAACAGTACCTTAAGAATAGCTGAACCAGCGATGGCGCCGCAGCTCTGGCAGACGACATAGCACAGGGCCCTCAGTATAGTGCAGTTGCCGCTAATGAGCAGGCCAACCGTGACGGCGGGATTCACGTGACAGCCCGACACCGGCCCCAGCACCTGCGATCCCGTACGGGAGAGAAAAAAGAAAAACAAAACAATCGCGAATTAAAGAAAAGCAACGAACTATCCCACGCGCACTTCTCGATCGTGCGGCCCGCGTTGCGCAACGCCGGTGCCCCGCGGTGAAGTCGAGCTGCTTCCCCCGAAGGGATATATGAAAGTCACTCGGTGCCTCGAGTAAATACTAATGCGCGAAGTTAAAAAAAAAAAGAAATGAATCGCAATCTTTTCACGGGTTACCCGCGGAAAGGTGGGGAGGGGGGCTATTATGCAAGTCTCGAATTCCTCGGCTCCCGCTGCCTCTTGTTCGCAAATGATTGTTACAAAAGTGAGCTCTCCATTTAATTTCTTTCCCTAAGGCTATAGATCAGTCGTTTATGCCGGCTGACGAGCTCCGAGCCCGGTGAATCACTCGCCGGGTAAATTTTGAAATACCCGTGAATTCGTGCCACGAGCATTTTATAAATTGTATTAAAGATGTGCTCCGAAGCAAGTGTAACAAAAACGTTCCACATCATTTTTTTTCCCTTACTCACACTCGCCGCGGCGGGTTGATTTATAGCGCGCAAAAAATTAATAACAAAACGACGCTTTCGAATCGCGGCTGTTTAAAAAGAGCGCGATTTTTTTTTAGAAATTCGAGCGGGAAGTGAGCAATTGGCGTTAAACATTGTAAAAAGATTATTACAACACAGGCCTTTTGGGTCGGGTACCAATTGTTGATGGCGAGATGCCTCTTTCATCACGTATCAATGATTCTCTTCAAAGCGGCAGAGAAACAGATTGATAATTAACGTTATTATTGCCTTAAGATGGATGTTTATTGCTTTCTTATTGTTTCGCATTCTACATATTTCGAGACTATACTCTAACTCTAAAACTTATATTATTAACTTTTGAAAATGCGGCATTTTTAAAAAACAATCGAATATAATTTAGTTCAAATCATTCATTGCTGAAAGGAAACTTAACAATTCCTATCGGGGAAAAATATCAAATCTTAATAAACGGATCAAGAAGTGAAAATTGAAGAGACTAAAATAAAAAAAATAAGCGTTCAGCTACCGTAATTTACTAATTTTCGAGTTAGTGAAAAAATTGCGTCGAATAAATTAACGGACAATCTGTTGGCTGTTTATACCTGCGCTCTAATCATCCCTGATACTAGATCCGTAGAAAAAGGGGAATAAGTCACGCGGGGGAGGGGGGGAGCAATGAAAGAGGCGAGCAGCGCGGATCCCGGCGACCTTGTCGCTCGGCGCTCGTCTCCTCGCGCTTAATTAAGCTCGCTCTCGCCGTCTCCTTTTACATTTGGCGATCGCCGCCGCGGATGAGTAAGCGCCGCGACGCGGCAAAAAGCGAACGCTCGCTTACGGGCGATCGAGCGGCACCGCTCGATTATAGCCGGCCGGCCGGCGCGAAAAGCGTGCAGCGCCCAAGGTGGAAGGGTAAATAAGGCCGCGGATTTGCCCAAGGGGGTCTAACCGTCGGGCGAGGTGGTGCAACACTTAGCCCGAAGGCTCCGACAACCTACTCGCACGCACCACTCTCCTTCTCGCTCTAGTCTCTCTCTCTCTCTTCCTTTTTTTTTGCACGCACGTTACGACGCTGCTGGATCGAGAGCAGCGCGCTGACATTTCTCGTCGTCACCTTGACCGTATAATTCGCGCGCGCGCGCGAGCCGTCCCCGGGCGTGCACTCGCGCGGACCACCGGCGGCGGTGGGACAATGGGGCGGGAAGATCTCGTGGAGGGGTAGAGAGAGGCTGATCGATGCCCCGTGCGCGATGAAAAGGATCGCCGGGGAGCGCGGGACTGCAGGCGCGGCCGGGCCATGCCCGACCCGTAACTACTGATCTCCCCGTCGGTGTTCGTTCTCGCCGGAACTCTAGCGGGGTTTTTTTTTCGGCGGGTGGATACATTTTTTTTTACATCGGGACACAGTGTTCTCACAGTTTCTCTAATTATCTTCGTCTTTTTAGAATTACAAATAGTCAGTGCGATTGCGTCACCTCTTCGACTGTTCTTGCATTTTATTTACGTTTTAAAATTAAACGCTTGCCAATTTTATTTGCGATATATAAATTGCGCGAACGTTTTTCGGAGATGCTCCGTTTTTGCGGAGGGCGTCAAACAGGTTCGCCGAGGATTTTCGTTCGGTCGAGGTTGCATTTTAAAAATAAGGGACAACAAAGAGAAACAAAACGTGATTGAGGCGTTTAAATCGATATTCAAACAAGCGACGCAATATTTATACTGTCGAAATGGTCGATCGATCCTTTTGTGCGATCTTATCCCTCGTTACTGCGAGACACGTGAGGGGAGCCTGATAATGCTGTTTTGAGTACAGTGAAAAACTTTGCGGAGAAAAGTATATAACACACCTCCCGAAGTGCGAATTGTTATGCTTTAATGTCGAGGTTGCGGTTTTGCTTCAATTTGACCAATAAAATTGTCGAATTATTGACGCGAAAGCGCATAATTTTTTATTTTGCAAGTCACAAATGTTTTATTTTGACGATATGACTTTCGCGAAAAATGTCGCTTGTGTTTTTCTTTTCATTCTTTTCAGTTGCAAACCATTGATGAGTTATTACGTAAAGCAACACATATATAAAACGCATGATTTTAAAACAAACGTCGTGTGAATAGCGGATTGTAGTAAGTCAACTTGAATAGTTTTAGATGACTGCAAAACCACTAAAGTGCTTTTAAAATAAACTGTAAATATTAAAACAGGCAGACAGGCTAACTATTAAACTAAAACTAACATGTAACTATTAAATTAAAATGTAATAACTATTAAAACAGGCGTAACTTGGATTTAAAAATACATAAATTGCATAAAAAGCTATAATTTAATCGAAAAATCCAAAACATCGATATGTCCTTGTACGGCGAGCCTAATGTCGTCTACGATATTAATCCAACCAAGTCTGTAAATTTCTAAAAAAAAATCTCTATCACCCGCATGTCTCCCCCACGGATGTGCACAGAAGTAAAGATCCCGTGAATGCGATCGCAAGGAGAATAGGTGAGGGTCCCGACTCGTGCATCCCTTTTCTCCTCGCCACCTCGCAGCTGCACAAGATTACGCGCGGCCGCATTTGTCGCTCCATCCCTCTCACTAGCCTTCTTTTGTCGTTGTTCTTTAGTCAGCGCGACGGGCACAGCTTTCGTTGGGCAAGATACTCTCGTACCCGTATCTACAACCCGAGATCGACCAGCGGATAGTCCTCGGTTGACAATATTTTTTTTTTGGCTCTCAATTTTTCTCAATGCTCGACTTCGTAAATTGAATTTTGATGCCCGGTGGGACAGACGCGCCGCGCGAGACGACGCGGCGCCGTCCGGGCAAGCGTTTACTCTTTTACGGGCGAGCGAGGAATTAACTGGAGGGGACGACGGCCGGTGTGGGTTATATTGATGGATGGGGCGCGAGCCGCCGCGAGGAGCGAGAAAATAAATGATCGCTTGCGAAATGCTATGCACCGGCGTTACAAAAGAATAATTCCAGGTGATTCATTATTTGAACTGGTTGTTTCTCGCTTTAAAGAGCCCGGAGCCATTTGAATAGTGTACTGACCTAAAAAAAACGTCTGTTTTTAATTTGTCCCGCTTAATGCGCGTTTAATACGGCTTTACGCTCGCGCTTCTAGGAAAATACGCCGCAAATAGATCAATTTTATTATCGGTACTTGTTTAAAAGAATTACTTCAAGCCGACGTTTACGCGCATTGTTATTTAAAAAGTAGCATATTTATTTAAAAGAAAATGATTTGCTTGAAATAAGACGCGTGCGGTATCGTTAGACTTGCAGCTTGGCTACTATTTGCTGCAATTGTAAAGTAAAAAGTTGTTTATTGGCAGTTGCAGAGTGGATTGCGCGCCGCTGCGATAAATCGATTGGAAAGCCTGCGAATGGAAATATTATCGAACTACGGAAAATCGATCATTTCGTTTGCGCCCGTCAGTGTCAATGTTTGCCGCGGTACAAGAGCAAAAACTTCGGAAAGAGCTCGCGGGGATACGCGCAAACGAGTGTACGTAAAAAAGATGCTTTCGCAATTCGTAGGCCTAATAAAAATGAATGAGCATTAGCGAGTCTTTATGGAGGGTCCGTGGATTATTATTCCGGAAATTGAGAAATACCTTGCACGACTCTTGAATTGTAATTTGACGAGATATCCACACCGCCAACTGGGATCTCGATGACTATCGAAACGATACCTGCTGTATTGCGATTTAATTAATCTCGTCGGATCCTCATTAATGTTATTTTTGGCAATTACTTTTTTACTAGTTTTTATAACGATTCTGATATACTTTTTTCCATTCATTTTTTAATACTAACGAATTAGCAAAGAATCGAAAGTAATTTGATCTCGAGTTGCACTCGAATCGCGGGGACTTTTCGCTGAAAGTTAGCCAACACGAAGTGAAGCAATCTAGTCTTACACGTTTTTGAATTTTGATTCGACAAATTGAATCGAAAGTATTAATACTCAGTAGTGGAGAGAATGAAATTTTCCGATTCCCGATCCCGCGGTATCGAGCAGCAAGTCGATCGAGCCTTATGTCAATTTGTCGGCACGCGGCGCAGGTAAGCAGGTTTACGCAGCAAAAAGGGAACAAGCGGCGAGGGATGGAGAGATCGAGAGAATATCGAACGGGTCAGATATACGCCGGGCCGGCCGGGCCGAGGTCCTGAGAACCGCGAGAAGTGTGTCCCCTTCTTTCTTGGGCGCGCGTGCATCGAGGTTTTGGTGAATGGAGCTGTACTATATCGCACCGCCCCCTCCCATCCGCGGCTGGAGAAGCCGACCTTTTTGCGGAGCGCGGCAAAAAGGAAAAGTTTGCTGCGAGCCTTCTTTTTTAACATAAATATAGATCTAGATACGTAGATTATTTATTTAATAATTGCACTTTTTTTAAATATAAATGTAGATACCTCCATCGACAAATTTTAATTTTTCATTTATCAATCATTAGAAGACAACTTTCTCAAAAAAATTTAAATAAATATTTCGAATGCTATTTAACACCGTAAGCCTTGTGGGTCATCGTTGCTGGAGGTATAATAGGTGTTATGAAAACGCGACTTTGGAGCTTTTAAAGGGGGTAATCGCGAAAGCGTACGAGCAGAATCGCGAGCGAGCCGCTGTGCCAGATTCGAGGCGCGCGCACACGTGCAGTCGCTGCGGATTTACCCTCCGGGCCTCTCTCGACGAGCAAAAAAAATTAGTCGACTCGGGCAAACAAAAGAGCCTGTTTTTTTTTTGCCTCAGCCAGCGATCTGTAATTGACGTTACTTAAGAGTCCCGTCGCGAGCTTTTACAATGGGATTAATTTTTAGCGCGCGGTAAATAGAGAAATTTCGACTTTTTGAGGCGCTAATTCGGCCGATTGAATAATACTTGGATACTTTTTGCAGATCGCTTGGAAGTATCGATGAGACTGGCTCTTAGCGTGGATGAAGAAACGCTTGACTTTTTAGGGCGAAATTTATTCGTCCACATTGTGATTACGGAATGGCGGCATCATTTACTTTTTTTAAATTGTTCACTTCGGTAGTATATAATAGCACTATAGTGCGGATATACCATGGATTAAATAAATTAAATCGGCAGTATGGATCGGCAAACGCACTGATTGACGAAAATGAGAATCATCCGCAGAGTCAATAGACCAATGCAAAATTCCCACGGGAACGACCCGCTCGTTCTCCGCGTCTCGATACGCCCGTGAGCCGGCGGCTTTTCAAGCGCGCGTGTAAACACCAAGAGCGGCTTGCGCAACCTAACGATCGGGTCCCAGGATCGGCAAAGAACTCGGCACGCGCCCGACCGAAAAAACACGCGGGCGTCTCGGTTAATTAAAGTCAAGATTAATTGCTACTCGAGCGAACCTTGAATGGCGGTGCGACGTACAAATTAAATTAGCCGATTAATAGCGCCGCTAGTAAAATTTTTCCCAACGAGATGAAGGAGTCCCTTTTTTTCGCTGTCGTATAACCGCGGCGCCGAGAAGCGCGCAAACATCGGTTCTCCTTGAACGTATGCTCACTTGAAACTCCGTCCCCGGGAATCCCTGTCGTCGGAGGTTCGCTCTCCCAGGCCCGAGGTCGTTCCACTTTTTCTCGCCGCGGAGCGAGCCCCGTGGGCAACGGGAAAATCAGGCGAGATTTGCGATACGGAGTTCCCCGTATGAGTTACGCGCGCCGTTCCGCAATCCGGGGGACGTGTCCGCGGACGTCTTCGCGATTTACCGCCGACGAGCCGCTCCGTCGTCGTTCGAATGTATGCAAATGCAAGGTGGAGAGGAGAGGCGCGGGTGGAAGAGGGGCTGGGCGGGGGCGATGGGGACGACGATGAAGAGGCGATGGGGAAGACTATGCTTACGTAAGCGAGGCTGGCGACGGCGAGGCCGAAGGTCAAGCCGATGTGCAGGACGGTCGGGTCGACATCCTTATACTTGAGGCACGAGGCGCAGCCGATTATGACCAGCAGGCAGGTGCCCAGGGCCTCCGAGAACAGCGGCAGCAGGAAACTGATGCGGGATACCTCCTCCAGGCCCACGATGTCCTTACCGCCTGCGCATACATTAGACGGTAATAAAAGTTGGATAAAATCGAAACTTTTCTTAATTTTTAGATCGAAGAAATAATGTTTTACTTTTGTTGACCATGATTTAAATGCTTTGGAATGTATTTTTATTTCATTGCAAGATTGATTAACCTCATAAAAAAATCAAAAACAATTGACAGTCTTTTTCGCGTGTAGATCTACTTCTTTTTCCAGAATTCAGTAACTGATTATATCGAGTACTATTTTTGAAATAGCGATAAGTAGCGATATTTAATTTTTCGCGTACAACAGTTTCAAATGTCTGCAGTTCTGTACAATGTTGTTCAAAAAAGATATTGAAGTATTACAATAGTCGGAATTATCAACTATTGTGAGGTAAAGAGAAATTGATTTACAATAGTTTCGACGTAGAAAACTGATTCATAAATATTAAAAGGTACATACAAGAAGTGTTACGCAAATGTAACATTGACATTTTTTTTCATTATTGTTACATCTGTTATGGTAGATTAAAATCAGCGGATAAAAATAATGACGAAAAAGTGCAAATAATGTAGCGCACAAATTTTACAACGAGCCTTAATTTTGTCGAAATTTAAGGAGTTTTACGAGTGTCGTTTAAATTACGTTTAACGACGCAGGTGTATAAGACAAGCTGATGAAAATCACACTAAAAGCAGACTTAAAGATGACCATTCGATTGTTGCTTCTTCATGGTCGACCATATCAACATAATGTTGACGTTTTAATTGTAAAACCACTCAAATACTATTAAACTTAATTTCAACGAAATTTTTGATCGATATACCCTGATTTTGCCGTGTTATCAGTATAATACCGTAAAAGCGTATTTTGTCGGCAACCGTTATCTTTTCAATTACGATCTTAAAAGTGAATTAATAAATTAATAAATCAATACGTATTAGTACATGATTTAGTATTGATAATTCTGATACATAAAAAGAATACATTGACATTTGATATCGACGCGTATGTAAGTAATTTAGTACCTATTTTCTATAGATTGCTTATTAAAAATGAAATATGAAATGAAATGAAAAGCAAATATAGAAATACGGTCTTTCTGTACGAATTAGCGAAGTGCACGAAAGCCTTGTAAATAAATAACGTAACAAAAATTACAGCGAAGCAATTTCACGCTGTTTTTTTTCTCCAAGGCAACATACAAGTTGCCGCAATACCCTGATCATCCTTTCGATCCACGACGACACCATCGCTGCTCTCAATGAATTCCCCAAAATCGCGCGAGTCAATCCTGTAATTCACTTAGGCCGCCTCATCAGCGCGGCGCGTACACAAGATGCGCGCTTCTCGATTTCGGATCGGGGCCCGGCGAAGCGAATGATCGATCGGCTAGTTACCCAATTTCTTTATCTCATCTCTATGCTCACATGCGCGCCGGTCTTTAATACAGCAATATTTTGCCCCGCGGATCGCCGAGTGGGTTTCGACTTCCCACTTTGCTTCTCGTTCTCGCGATCGGCCTGACGGATAGATCATCGAGGCGCGCGATCTTGTCAGTTCCTTTTAAGGTCCAAATTAATTTTCGCAGCCTTATTTTTTTTTTTCATGGATGTGCAATTTTTTCACTCTCGCTTGTTCGATCGCTCGGATGCTATCTCAATATCTGACCGCTCGTTACGTCATCGTCAATTAAAATTTATTATTTTGAATTGAAATTGTAATTTGTTTGCCGCAGTCGATGAAAGCACCATTTCTTCCGAGAATCGTCGATTCCGGGATTTTTCTTTACTTACTTTAAGTTGTTTGTTTATGAATAATTGATTTTATGATAATAGCGGAAAATCGATAACCATCGGTAAACGTTAAGGATACGAGAAGGAAAGGTAGAGAATGGAATTAAAAGCAAACGAATAAAAAGAAAATGTTGACGAGCAATTTTTTTTTCCTCAATGGTGAAAAGTCCGTGCAATAAAAGTTATGACGTAAAAGAAATTCTTTGGGTTGGATTGAAAATGTAAGAAATTTATTTAACGCGGAGGTATATAGCGAAGCCATTGAGAAATAGAATCTGGGTGGATGTACGGTTTGGGTTAAGGTCGATCCTCGGATCCTCGACCGAAATTGCCATTCGATGCTCGCTAATGACTGATAATTGACGAGACTTTTTTCATGCTACCTCAATTTTTCGTATCGCGTGCGACATGCATCATATGGCCTTTTAATCATTCGAAAATCTGAAAGGAAGTGTGCTATGAAAAAACGTGGACTTTTTATTATTCGTTTAATTAATACTTAATCGAGTTGATTTAAATTCGAAATGTGAAAAGTAATTTATTCGCGCTTTCTTTTAATTAACTATCTTGTTTTTGCCCTTAAGAAATTTTAGTTATAATTAAAAGTCGCTCCGAAATTATGTGTTGTGATTAATAAAGCGTCGCGCAATTTCGTGCGAGAATGAAAATGTTCGACTACCGCGATAAGATAACATTGTTTGAAAGCGGCACATTATGCACAGTAGTGTTTAACGGTTCTTAGACCACCGATAAGATGAAAGAAAAAAGAAGCGTGCTTCGACACACCGAAAGCTCATCTCGGATCCAAATGAATTTTAACCGTTTATTTTATTAATTCTCGTTTTCGTATCTTAACGCGAGGTCGAAAAAATTTTGTTTAAACAACACTCGATCTACGTGGCGGTGCATGGAAACTCGCTTAGCCTCCGTCTGAAAAACTTTGCCGCGTGCCGAGTATTGTTTTCGCGTATTTTCTCGATTTTTCGCGCGGCACGAAATTCCGCGATCTCACGACGTCGGGAAGTTGCGAATTTTTCAGCGCCGCCTCCGTTATCGCGCTTCGGTGCACCTCCCGCTTTTTCCCTCTCGGGCTTCGAATCTGCTTCCTCGCAGTTGTCGAAGTGTCGTTAATATTCGTCGCGCTGTGAGAGGAAAGACATACGGTTTTCGTGACAATGCGAACGTGAGCACGCGAAGAATTCGTTACATTATCATTTCGTTTGTTCAGCGGCTGCTCAGGCAGCTGGGGCAAAATTAATTCAATTTTTCATTGCGACGTTTGTTCTTTTTTACTTTTTACAGTTTTTTTATTTCATATTGAAATTGATCGGTGCAAGGTCAGTCAGTTTAGGATGGAGGATGTTTATAATATGAATGATCTATTATTCAAAGTAAGTACGAAACCAAAGGGATTTTTTTAAAGATTCTTATGGCTTTGATCAGTTATTGGAAATATTTTAAAAATTGACTGAAAAAATTTAATTACGACTAATTTAATCAGTTTAATTGCTTTTAAAATGGGTAATAGTGAAAAACTCGTGAAAAATTGCTTTCTGAAAAAGAGAATTTTTTCACATTATGAAGCCTTAAATGTTCATAATTTTTTAAACTTTAAAAACTTTTTTCGCTAGTCATAAGATCACATCGTTTTTAATGAAAATTTTTTTTCGTTGCACTTAGTAGTAATTCACCTGGTTTCACACTTTTACTTTGAAAGTCCACCGTTACTCTTATGCAGTAACAGACTATTTTTTAAAGCCTTTTAGATTCGTATAAATAAGATTTGTTCACTATACAATCCTGGAAGAATAATTTTCTAGCCACTGAAGAAAGAACGCGCACGTCACTGCAAAGTGTTCCAAAGCATCGCTACAGCGTTATGAAAAAAAGTAAAACGAACCCGTCCACGACTTGCTCATTTTTCCGTCCCGATCGTCACTGTTCCGCCGAGCGAAGAGCGCAGAAGAGGGCCGAGTCGTTGCTTCGGAGACGCAAGAGAGCTCGAGGGAAAGAGTCGACGGGGGCGCAGCTCCTCGGGGGATGCCGTCGGCGGGGGAGGGGCGGGCGCGCGCTATTTGACAATCGCGAGGGCAGGCAGGCGAACTATTGAGTGCGCGAGAGCGAGGCTCGCGCGTTATATCGCGGCTTCGGCCCCGTTCCGTTTGCCCGTTGCGCGCCCGTTCGGCCCCCCACCCGCGGCCGCGCGACACGCGCACGCCAAGGACCATTTGGACGCTCTGCTCCGCGCCGCGCCACCGACCTGCACACCCGAGGCGCGCGCCGGCGAAAGGGAGAGCGCGGATGCTGCCGCGCGGAAACGCCGATCGACCGGCGATACATTGCAGGGGTCGGCGAGCCACCGTTTCTCGACGATTACGTTGCTACCCCTGCGAATCGGCAAGAATAGCGAACCAAAGAGTGGTCGCACTTTGATGCCGTTTTTTTACGTTCAATCGAACATTTATTAACAATAGATTATTTTGGCTGAACCGAGAAAAAATCTAGTAAAAATTACTATGATTCTAGTAAAAATTACTTTCCTATGTAGAAAAGTGGCCACGGACTGTCATGTAGTGGAAAAATTACCATATCCTATATTGAAAATTTTATTAGAATTATTGTAAAATTCCCAATACAGTATGTTAATTTTTCCACTAGATGACAGTCTGTGGCAATTTTTCTAGAGAGGATAGTAATTTTTACTAGAATTTTTTCTCAGTATGGGTGTGCTAGGTATCGCAGCCTATCAAGTTCATTATTAGAAGAGTACATCAGTAGATTAGTACATATTTTATCACGAAATTTAAAATTAATTTAGATATTGATAAAATATTTTAATGATAAAATATTTTGATGATCTTACAATTTCGCCATGGCCTATACGAGAAGATGTGAATCCTGCAATACTATTTTCCGAAAAATTGATCTTAATCTCTATGATTAGAATTCATAGAGAAAGAAATTACAAAAGATGATCTAGAAGATTAGCATTGCGATGGAAACCTTTACAAGTGCGCTAATTCAAATAAATCGATAAATTTTTTCGGAACAAATTGAATTATCTATATCAATTTTATTTCTGATTTGATACGCATCTCAATCATCGAATAAGTGAAATTTAATTCTTATTAATTATTCGTGCGTAACGTCGAGTTACATTATTCCCTTATCAAGCAGATTAGCAATTTATATATGTGTATAGACATAATTACATCAATTATTAAAAATAGCAGGGTGGAGGTATCAACGAAGTTTAATTTGCTGTCCGCCGCGCGGCTAACTTGCGTAATTAAACAATTGTCCTGAAATTTGAGACTGAATGGCTTGGTCGTCATGCTTTCACGCGAGTCAATAGCCCCTGCGCCCGTACCAAATCGAATTTCGCTCAGCGCCGAGTGCGACCTATGAGTCGTGTACCAGCTAATAGACGATCCCACTTTTTCATTCGTCCTGCGGCGATACAAAAGAAGCCGAGCGTACACCTGCTCGAAGCTTAAAAAAAGGAAGATAGGCAGAGAGAGAGAGAATAAAAGGAGCCACTCTCCCGCGAGTAAGTTCATTCCTCGAGGGCCGGAGCTCGCAAGGTCCCACTCTCGATAACAATAATTTCCCCGGCGGCTGCGCGAGGCCACCGGGGTGGGAGGAAAAAAGGTCGCGAGGATCGCCGATAGAGAAAGAGGGAGTCGGACCCGTATAGGGTCCCCACTGCGGGGGCCAGCTCGACTTTCTGCGCCGAGGGGGGAGCGAACCGTCGCGAACTTGAAGTGTCATGTCGAGATATTGCGCTCTCGCCACCGCGGCGACCGGGATAACGAAAATGAGGTGACTCAACCGGGCGAGCGCGCTCCGGATGAACTCCGAGAAATATAAATCTCCATAAATTATGTAACGGTCGCCTTTTTTTGCCGGCGCGATTTCGCAAGCGGCTCGGGGTCCTAGTGAGCGCCGAGCGGGGGTTCGAGTGTAGTCTGCGAGCGGAAGTTGGTTTGTTTTATTTTTTTTTTTTTTGAGGGAGGGAGGGCATTCGCCGGGATTTTCTTTTTCGGGCGTGCCGAGGTGTTGACTGACGAGGATTCGGCAGGTCGGATCGGGCTCTAATTGGTCGACTCCCGCGGGAGATGTGAAAGTGCAATTTTTTGCACAATGCGTCGGCTTCCAGCGGTGCCTTTAACGAAGATTTAAGATTATCGTATGTGCCAAAAAGTCCGCTTTTGCTTGAAAATTTCAAGTGGCGTTGGTATTTATTTAGCCGCATAAAGCGGGTGGAATTTGGAGTGTTTAACCTTTTTTGACGAACCTACATTTTCGCCGAGATAACGTAATTTCTTTTTAATGTGGGATAAATGTCAAATGATTTCATAAAGAGTTTCCCGTGGAAATGATCGTCTTATACTTCAGGTGGAAACCTTTTGTACAAATTTAAATAAGTTATTTATAAATTTAGCTATCGCAGGTGATTCACTACCTTCTTATTTTTATTAAATGACAAAGGAAAGTATGCATGTCCGTTGTATAAAAAATAAATCGAAAATCTGTTGCAACCAAATGTACGTAATAGTTTTTGTGAATGAAATATTTTGAATATGCTAAACTCGATAACAGTACAGAAGCAAAACTCGACTATTATTAAACTCGCGCGTTGCAAGATCAACCTGACCTAAGATACGACTCGGTCCAAAATAAAGAGAAATGTATGAAAAATCCAACGTTCGTGTAAACTACGTAGAAAAGGAAAGATTCGATGAGGTGGTGTATACATACGCAAAAGTTGGCCTCAATGTAGCCGGGGACCAGTCGGTGGGGTCGCCGATGAAGTAAGGCTGCGGGTTGAAACATCCTCGCGACGAAATCGCGAGTAAGCTTCCGCTGGACCGGTTCTTTTTTTTCTTTATTCACTCGTCGCGCGTCGACTTGAGAATTAGATAGCGCCCGGTGGAGCGCGTCGCCGATATTTCTCGTACTGTTTAATAGGGACGCGCAAAGTGAAGCGGACTGGAAGGAAACGCGGAATCTCGAGCAAACGCCGATGCGCTTTTAATTCGCTCTGTATATTTTCTTTCCATTTAGCGCAATTTTGCGGGGTTACGCTCTATTGGATATTTCCTTTTTTTTTTAAGGCGATTGGGTCGCGAAATCCGCGCCGACGAACTGTCGTGAGATAAGACATTTTTTCGTTGCAGACGGAACGGGAAGGATAAACTCAGAGACGGCATAGTGTAGAATTTTTGTTTAGCATCGATTTTCCGAGGTAACGAAAACAAAACCGTCGTTGCTGTTTTGATTTTGAAAAATTTCCTAAGCGCCTGCACGACTTCGTGACAATTAGCAGCGGACGACGAGTCGCAGGTGCGATTATAAGACCGTTTTTCGTTATACAACTGAATTTCATGATTAAGAAAAAGCGATAGGAATGGAAAAGAACGACGTCTTTTCGCGACTCGTCGATGTGGGTGTGGAAAAGTGCAACAACGAGGAGGAAAAACAAAATTGTAGGAAAAAAATGTAATTTTTTTTTAATCGCCGGTGATATCAGACCGAGCTACGTAACAGCGTAACGAGCTTCTGGATTCCGCGCTGCAGCGGAGATGCGCCGTCGCGACGATGACTGCGAAATTTTTTTTTTCTTTTAGCGCGCCGATGCCACCGATGAATTACGCCACTGGTTGTTCTGTTGCACGTTTTTCGCGCGCCTGCGATTATGCAAAGGAGGAACTTCGCGCCGGAGTTTCGCGTGCTTCCATCACCCGTCGAAGCTTCCGCGGTATACGTAAAATAAGCCGACAAACTTCGCCGCAGTTTTTCGAAATTTGTATTCATGCCGCCAAACTCACCCAGCATTAAATCGTTTGGTATTAAATGAGAATATAATTTCTGTTTCTAAAGAGAGCAGGAGACCCTAGAATTTGCATCAGAACAATCCTTCTTTGAATTATGATAAGATGCACTTAATAGTTAAAATATTATTTTGTTGAATTTATTTGAACAATTATGTATTTATGCCATATTTTTCTGAGTAATTGCAAATCTTATTCTCCATCCAGGAGAACAAATTATTTACCAGTACCGTCGCTTTAACCACACACTATCTGACTTGTTTCGTCGAAAATCGTGAGTAAATTATGATTAAACAGAAAATTGAGTAAAATTCTACCTCTTACAATAACATACGTCCCTGTGCAATTGTATATTTTTCAAATTTTGCGCAATTTAAATTATAATTTTATAAAACGGAGGCTTTAGCGACTCCTCGGTTTTCGATGCGTCGCCGCTCTCGCCTCGCTTTATCAAAGGACCCTACCTTTCGAGCGGCTAATGGCTAGTCCGAGACCCCGCGGCCGGCCGGCCCTGAGGCTGCGGCTCTGGCGCACTGACCGACTTTCAATCATCGCCGCGGCGATCCTAGAATAATCGGCGATTCTTCGCCGGTGCGCGCACTCGCGGTAATTAAGCGCCCCTTAATTGGGACACCGGCCTCCTGGACGGGTCATCGAGCTCCTTTTTTTCACCTCCGCTCGCGCTGCGGCGAGAAAGACGCTCGTGCAGATGCCGCGACTACGTTCGCTTTTTCTAGTCGACATTTCACTGCGCTAAATATGTGCGATTCGCTTTATTTTAGTACGCGCGCTTCTCGACGCTGTCGGTCGTTTTTTTGTAAAAGCAAACGTTTTAAAAGCATTTAATTATCGAAAAATTTATTCGAGGGAACATTTTTCAAGAGATTAATTAATTAAGTTTACCTTAACAATCGGTAAAAGTATAAAGACTGCTGCTAACAGCGTGAGTAGAAGGTTTGCTCAAAGTCGAAATAAACTATTATTTTATAAATCATAAAAATAGTCGATTTTTCAAAATCTAGATGCGAATGTCTTAAAATACATGAATCTGTAACAACTCAGGCGCGATTTATGAATTACCTCGATTAGTTTTAAATACAGTTCAGGGACCCTCGGTGGTAAATAAAAAAAAAAGCTATGCGCATCAATAGACCATGTGTGGCAAGAACCTATACATTGGGCATATACATTCTTTGGAACGTTTAATCTCCCAAAGTCCATTTTCAACACGCTCGATGTGAATATCAGAAAAAAATTCCTACTGTTCGTGTTACTTCACGAGGCAGCCGAAAAAAAATCGCCTCCCGAAGGATCGCTATAATTTCATTTAAAAGCAGTGAGGGGCGTAATACCCGTTCACTTTTTCGCAGTGGATTCTGCGAACGGGACAACCTGTCCAACCTCCTCCTCGCTCAATGCTTATGATTTGCCTCCTTATCATTTCAATCCTTTTTTATTTATCTCTTACTCCTGAGGACAGTCCATTATCGAACGCCGCGCAACTTTGTTGCAACACTTGCGAGATAACGTGGCGCTCGTCCAAGTTTAAAAAGAAAAAAATAAATTGTTTAAAAACAGAAATGAACAGAGATAACTGAAAATTATTCTGTCGTTGTTTGTTTACGCGTTTGTTTACAAAACAAAGCGATGGGAGCGAGCTTAAAAATAATCGGACGACAGGTACAGTGAGGCAAAAGGAAATATTTTAATTCGTTCGAGTCATGAGGATGATGAGCTGGAGGTATGCGGCACACGTGTTTGAGCGGATAGAAGATATTGCACGCTGACGTGTCGCGTCTGCCACAGTCGCTTATCACCTGTAAGCGTCGTATGCTAATTTCAATTTACTGATAGATAAATTATTGTATTTATATGGATTACAAAAAAATTTGAAGATAGGTATTCTTTCATTTACATCAAATTTTCTTCTTGATAAACTGTTATGTAAAGCAATACTCTCGAATTATTATCGAAAGCTATAAAAATGTCATCAGTGCACTAACCATCCCATTATCGAAGGTACAGCGAAACATGTGTAATTTAAAAATAAATCTGTTAATTTAACGAACAACCATTTATTTTATGAAAGTCGATGAAGAATGAATGAAATTAATGCTGATCCGGTATAAATGCGTCCCGTCATAAGTGTGCCAAATTTTGTACGGCGTTGCGGCGGTGCACCAATTGACCTCCGTCCGAAGGCCGTTTTTCAATACATTTGCGTGCCTGATTAATTCAATCTGGAAGATCGTAGGGTTAGTCCGGAACAGGTACACGTCTAAAATCCCACTTAACTCAATGACGGTCTACGTAAGTCTTTGCAATAGTTATGTTTGGGTATCGGGTACTTTTGGTATTAATTGTATGTCAATACTAAATTATTGATACTTTATTTTAATAAGTAATATTGCTGATGAAATAACTAAAATAAATTGCAAAAGAATGCTTGAATTTCGGTACATTTTTATACATCTTTTATTGAAGTTGACGGTCGAGAATAGCTTATAATTTTACAAGCGAGAGGAAAAGCACTCATTGATCGAGTCGAAATTCCTTAGAAAAATCCGATTCGCGAAGGTGTCCACATTAATAACATAGCCATTTTTGACCATACATACCATACAGGCATGCATCATGTAATT
The DNA here is from genome assembly GCA_900480045.1 of Eurytoma adleriae. Lineage (NCBI taxonomy): Eukaryota > Metazoa > Arthropoda > Insecta > Hymenoptera > Eurytomidae > Eurytoma > Eurytoma adleriae. Next base: position 15,937 of record UXGC01000653.1, on the reverse strand, counting down.
TAAATCAATAATTATTAATTTAAACTACGCGTTGCAGGTTTGATAACGAGGAAAATTAATACTTTACACCTTCATATTGCTATAAAACTTAATGAATCTCTTTAGCGACGATGTTGGAAACGAGCGTTTGGAAATTCGAATGAGCGCGCGATAAAATGCAACGACAAGAGCAGCATAAAAATCGTCAAAGTAATTCCTAAATCGACGCGCATAAAAGGCACTGCCGCGTAAAGCTCGAGCATCGCAGCTTGAAATTTCCAATCGCTCGGCCAGCGCAGCTATGCTCGGCGAGGAAAAAGAAAACATTATACTCGTAGCTAAGCTCGCGACTACTTTGTATTCAGCCGATTCGCCGGATGGCCGCGCGGAGGCTCGGTTCGCGAGCCACTATCTGGCCGCGGCTATCTCGGGATTATGGGCGCGTTTTGAAACTGACGCGTTCAGGGCCGCCGCCGCTCTTTTGAAAAATCTCACGTCCGGTATTTCGTGCGTCAACGGGGCGAGTGCGCGCTTTTTCTTTCTCGCTGGCGCCCGAGAGCAAAGGTCAAGCGGAATTTTGTTTTCGTTTACGTTTGTTGCCCCTGGCATTAATAAGTAAAAGCTCGCGCGATGACGTCGGGAATTTCTCAAGTCCTTCGTTGCGATCTATTGCCCTATATTTTTCGGGGATTTCTACATTTTGGTCCAATCCACTTTTTGCGTCGCTCGGAGGTAAACAATAGCCCATTACGATGTGCGAGGTTCAATCGAGAGGCGGTTCAAGCAATCCGCGCTAGACGTGAATGGTAAATTAATTGAAAACGCGAATTTATTAAGTATTATTATTGCAACCGTGATTTTATTTTGCTTTTTTCCCTTTTTTGTTGGGAACTTTATTACTTATCGCTATCTAAAGCATTTTATTTTTTACTTAATTTATTGCCAATAAATTCTTTATTCGGAAAGTGGGAATTCAATAATAAACTAATCAGAAACAGTGAAAAACACCTCGAACCAAAAAATTGATATTTTACGACGTACGTGCAATTATGCCTTTGTATAACGGAAACAACGAGCCCTTTATCAAAAGAGGAGATAGGACCGCGCCTGTGACGTACAATGCGATTGTAACGTAAGAAGCGTGCGAGCCGGGAGTAAAACTGCCGATCATTGTATTATTCGCCAGCGATTCATTGTTCTTGCGCGATTTCTTTAGGGAGCAGTTTACGCGAATTTAAATTGCATTTTTCACTGAATCACTCAAGCGTTTTATTCTTTGCACGTCAGAAATTACGCGCATTTACACACCCGCAGTGCAATGTTGTTATCGATGGTGACTGACGGCTACGAAACGCCGCGTATTAATGATGACGCAAAAGCTTCAGCGACAGACGCGATTGCCAAAAAGCACAAAGCGTTTGATTTACCTCAAAAATACAAGACCGCGCACAAAAATAAAATTTTATTGTATTTAAAAATTTTTCTTCTTACATTCAAAATTTTAGTGTTTTTAAATAAATAATATACATACTAATATACAACTCGTTTGTCAGACGCCGTCAGTGAGGCAGAAATATATTTTTCTTGAAAAGGCCCTTTACGCGATTTATAAAAAGCCGCAGGCTGTTGCAATGCGAGCGTCAGAAAAATAAAGGTACATTCTTCTTATCGGAAGAAGCGATCGAGATATATACCCATAAACATTTTGACGATCTTCATTCTCTTCTTCTTTGTTGCGACTTCGGATATACCCGTCTCGTCGTCACCCATGTGAGTAAGCTCGGACGTTGATGATAGATGACATCTTCGAGATCTCGAAAGACAGGATGTCAGATGCGTTTACAGAAAGCACGCAAGTGCTGTATTTTGCATAAATCCTTCTTCTTTATTTTGATCTGTTGCAGACTTAATTGACATCACGTTTCGTTTTCATCGTACGTTTAAATACACCAATTATTTTGAGGTTTATTATACGCTGATAAGAATATTCTTGTGAAATATTTCGATGAAATTAAATGAAAAAATTCTTTTGCAACACCGAAATTTTTATCTGAATATTGAACGGTTGGCCGCAGTTGATAAAGTTTATAATATGAACAACTTCGAAAATTTTATTATAGAAAAAACTCTACAATTTTCATAGAAAAAATTCCACTATTTTCAACTTTTTCAACTCTACTATACCTATCGGCATGTAAAAATTAGCATCAGTTTTAAATAACAAACAATTAAACAAAAAGCAATATTTATGTTACATATTATTGCATGATGAAGCTTTTCGTTTGAAGAATTTTAAAATTATTTCGCGAAATTGTACTTAAATGTTTTCCTTTGAAATTAGTCAGACAATCGTTGTTTAAGTAGTGCTATGAGAAAATGCATAATAACCTGAAATTGTCTCATTACTATTATATCACACGGTTATTTCCGTATTGAGTATTAAATGCATCAATTAACGATGACACAAGCTCATTACTATGCTACAAAGTCTAAGACACTTGATTGAACGAGAAATGCGGCGCGCAGAAATGACTGATGATTAAGAGATTTTACGATCAATTTCCTACCTTCGCGCTAATGTAATGTAAAGTAATAAAAATTTTCCATTTTCAGATGTTACAAAAAAGATTTTCATTTCTAATTAAAAATTATCCTATTGCAGGTTTCTGTATTAGGATTCTTACAATACAAAACCATTAAACGCGAGATACTAAAAAAGGCATGCAATTACGCTCCCGCACGCTTCTAAAAAATGTTCGTTTCAAAGGAAAATTCGCTTATTTTTCAAGCAGAAACTGTTTGAATAACGCCTGAATATGCCTTCAGTTAAAAAAGAGGTATACACCCGTCGATTGCATCTACCTCGTATTTATATTGTCGAGGTACGGAGCGTAAAAAAGGACGAGGAAGCGCGGCAGTTAGAGCCCGGTGCAGTTTCTTCCGTGTTATTTAACATACCCATTGTTGCCGCGTCGATTTCGCGCGGTCCGCAAAATTTTCCGCGGGCGCTTCAGATCGCCGCTGGCGATATGTCCTCTCGACTCATTAAACAACACCACTTCAAGCCGTGGCTTTTAATCTCCTATCAGCAAAGTTTACACTTAAGAAAAATCACTTTCCCCCCTATCTGTTCCTTTTGTTTAAAAAGTTTAAAGAAGTGAAAATTAATTTTTAAAAAAGAAACGTTCCCCGACCAGCAGTCATCCATCGAATCAGCGAGGCGTAAAAATTCCGGAAAAAGCGCGCTGACGCATAGAGATCGATTTCCCGCGATCGGGACTAATCGTTGAGCGCGTAAAAATTTCCGAAACGTGACGAGTGTATCCCTCCGAGGCGAGCGCTCGAGGGCTATTGTATGCAAATCCGTTTCCCCCGAACACCGGGAAGCGGCGCTCGTCGGGAATTTAGTGCCTGCGAGCATCGGGTGGTCGGGGGAAAAAAACGAGCTTAAGGCAGTTAGAGAGGTACTTACGGGAGGTGCGACGGGAGGATTGCGGTCGCTGCTGACGCGAGTCTTGGTGGTTCCGTTGGTCCGCGTTGCCGCCGGCCTGCTGCTCGCTCGGCTCTTCCTGGGCTGGTGGGTAGTCCTCCGGAAAAACTGTGGATACGTTCATGCTATCCTGGAGCTTCGCCTGCTACGAAGAAGACGGGTAGGTCAGTTTATTGTTATATTGTTCTATATACTAGTTACTATTATTGTTATATTATACTATTATATATATTTAAGATGTTATATTATACTTGTGCGGTGCTTTTATTTTTTTATTTTTTATTAATTAAGGAAATTTTGTGATTTTATTTTCAGTCGATACGAAAGACAACTCAATTTTATAAATTATTCTTGAATTTTGTTATTTTAAAGCGCATATCACTATTTGAGTCGCAGTGTCAAGTTCATCAGTGAAAGTGCAATATGCACACGCTCATCATTGCATAAAAAGTAGAGCATCCGTGCAGAGTCCATTACTTTGAATTTGCTTGCCATAAATAAGTGATAAGTAGCAACAAGGCTTGGTGGCAACGAAAATCTTAAAAAATGCATGACGGTCGTGTTTGCAGATAATTGCAAAGCAATTTGATCTTAGCGTGAGATTGCAAAAAAAAATACATTATGAAAAATATAGAATTCATTGATAATTGCAAGAAGCGCGACAATCTTTAAATGCCTACAACATTTATTCCCTACTGTTTTTCGTAGAAATCGATATTTTTTTAAATAGGAAAAATAATTTTATTTTCAATATCTAAGATAAACTCGAGTCATATCATCGATGAGCAAAATGAGATGCATAAGTTTACTTTCAAAACATAAAAATAACATTTTGAAGAATCTGATTTAAAGATGCTATTTCAATCGCTATCACAAATAGTCGATTAAAATAATTTTCAAAAACGTTATTTGAACTAAATCAAGAGGCGCGGTAGCGCCTCGAGGTAAGTCTGATGATGCTTACGGCAATAAAAGCTACACACTATCAATCGCGAAAGCCAAAGAAAGCATTACACGCGCGATAAAAAAATTCTAATTTCCAAATTTCGTCTACATAATGACATAGTAATGAGAACAGTTGACACCTTCAGAAAAAATGCACTCTAATCCCCTGGTCGTAAAAAAACCGCTGAATCTTCCGTAAGCGCACATCCCCGCAACCACAGTCGACTGCTCCGCCACTACCATCGCTCGCGCTAACTACTACTGTTGCGTACTACCAGCGATAAAAGCTCAACTCGCGAGAAAAACCGAAAGACTGACCTTGGACTCGGTGGCGAAGGACCGTGAGCCGAAGGCGCGACAAAAGTCGACCCAGAGGCGGCGCTCCGGCGCGGGCACCGCCGGACGACTGGCCATGCCCGGGCCGGAGGGTGGGCGCCCCGGCGGCCGGCATGCGCTCCGCGCGGGACTCCTCAGCCCCGCGGCCTTGACATCGGCCCCGCGATGCTAATGCCGCTTTACAGGCCCGCCGGGCGCGATGTCTCGTGCCGAGGCTGCTCCTCTTCGATTTTCTTTTCGCCTCTCAGGGGGGCTCTTTTTTCGAGCCGCGCCTGATAAAGCCACTCTCGCGCTGATTTACGCGCCCTCCGCGTGGCCGCGGCACGATTTCGGGCTCTTTACAGTCGAGCCACGAGGGAGTCTTATTTTTCTTCTCGCTCGAATGGCTGGCAAAGGAAAGAAACGTCAAACTTAGTCGCGTCCAACTTCGAGAGCATCGAGCGGCTACGTCAAGGGCAAGTGCGGGTGATATATCGATGCGGACCGGACGATCGCATCCCGGGCCTATTATAAGCTGGACACCTCGCGTGCACACGCCGCTGATAAGCTCCGCGGCAATTAGCATACGCCGAGTACTCACCCACGCGCCGAAACGTCCAGCGGATCCGATCAATGTACGTACGGTTTATACTGTGCAATCTGTATTTTTTTTCCAAATTTTTACTGTGCATTTGTGCATAAAGAAAATTTTTCGTTAGTCGGCGAACCGAATCAGTAAATGATAACAGATTATTGCTTCGAGGCGTTGATTCTCTGAAAGAAACTAACCGATTTTTATACAAATTACCGTTCGATTTATGAGATTTAGCGTTTTAACATGGAATTCGATTGACCTCGTTTTACCACACAAAACTCATCATTATTAAGGGAGCCGTATATTATTATGGAAATCAGTTTCCTTCGTGACGAATTTTAGACACACACTTAGGTCGATCGGTGTCTAAATCCATCGCAAGAGCGTTTCGAAGCGTAAAATAAAAACCTAAAAAAATTCCACACCAATCACGCAACTGTTAACTGAAATAACTCACATCCCGATATATTTGTCACCTACAAGAATCCAGCAACCCTCTGTGTATACTTCACCTCTTTGTCCATCTAGCCGCGACGAGCAAAACCCCCACCGCAAAGGCTACGATTTAGCGATGCCTCGAAGTGGAGATTTGCAGTTCGCGTAGCTATCGACAACTGAATCGCGATCTGACGTGCTCAGTCCCCTTTTTTTTCATCGCGTCATTGATCGGCGACTGCCTCGCGACACGGCTCTCTTCTCTCTGTAAACAAATCGACCCTGCACTTCCGCGCGCCACGCGACTCCGCTCGGTTTCATTGTTGCTCATTCGCTGCATTTTTCATGCACTTTGCGTCATGTCGATTCGATCACTTTTATCTTTACATACCGGTAAGATTCTATTGTTTGATACCAAAGGTGTTTTTTTTTTCTACCTTAGGTCGGTTAGGTTGAAGTGGTATTGGTCATTTATCGGTTCTAAGATTAGTTTTATTTTAGACAAATTTTTTTTAATCTACGCAAATAATAGTATTCAGATAAAAATTTGTCTCAGCGTATTGCAAATATTTTTTAGTAAAAAGCGAGGGTATAAATTTACGATACTTTTTTATCTACGTGGCTCCTTCGACCATTTTAATTTACTCGTCATTAAAAAGTAAATACTACCGATCTAACTTTAATACAATGACAAACATGTTTATCTGACTCGTTCGCTCATCGCGATTCATTATTACAGTGTGCATTACACCCACGGCGCCGTTTAATCCGGCGCCGGGTGGGTGTTGCGCAACGCGGCACGTCGGGGCGTAATCGCGCGGGCGTAACGTCCACGTAACGCCGCGGAGCGGCCTAATTAACGCGCGCGACGCTGTTTGCTCGTCGCGGCGCGCGATGCCGTAGATCAAAAAGCGGCATCCTTCGGCCTTATCGAGCCGCGAAAAGTCCGCGGCTACCGCGACCCTCGCTTCGTTCGCACGTAGGCCACCGCCGAAAACCGAGGCGCGGAGGGAACGACGCGCGCAATAAAAAGAAGTCGGCCACCGATTGTAAAGATTGCGCGGGCTTTGATAAAATTCTTTTTGAATTTTTATCCGGGCCTCGATCGTAAATCTCTTCGATCCGCCGATTTTACTTCTAATCGGTCTTTTATGCGGGAGCTCGGTGTACCGCCCGTGACGTGTACCGAACGGTTGCACAATTTTTTCTCGCTTTATTTGCCGAGACTCCGTTACCTTACACTTAATTCCGGCGAGATTTATGGCCCGCCGAGATATTACCGGTGTTACAATAACCGCGCGTTATCTCGAGCGCCGCGCGGCAAATGACGTAGCCGATAGCACGCTCGCGTTTTAGAATAAGCGGCGAGAGTCCTGGCGCGCAGCGGTCTCAAACAGCTCGTAAGAAATCGGCGAAAAAATTGTTTTGAAGCGCGAGAAGGCATCGTCGTTCGTCCGAAGCTCGAGGGCGACCGGTGCGGTGTCTGCCTAGGCTCCGCGGGAATTGGCTCGCGTCCAGGCGCCAATTGCCGCGGTGCAATTGTCAGTCTATAAGCCGTCAGTCCCGCTTCTCGAGGTTCGGAGTGGACGGGCTGACGGATCGCAGAGCGACTGGCCACCTGCTAACCGTCTGCGGCCGATTAGCCGCGGCTCTAAGCAGCCCTGCGGCGTGCGCAGCCTCCTTTTTCACACGGCCGATTCCGAGAAATTGGCCGGGGAAGGAAATGTTTTCGATTCCCGCGCGCAAGAGGATTCGGGGCCTCGAGTGGCGTATTTTCGGTTTCGGAGCCCGATGCGTCAATCGCGCGTCGAAGATCGATTAATTGGCATCGATCGCGTTTGCCGCGTGATTGAGAGGCTGCAAATTAATTGCGCTGCGCGGAATAATTATATCTGGAGGTGTTTGTTTATTTTACAAATAAATCTTGTTGAATGAATAAGTTTATTAATTTATCTCTGACCAGACTTACACCCTCGCGGTGGTACCAGCGGGTGAAACAACGATGGATCGAGTTTCTTCGGACAATGTAGTCAGCGAAGTGTCGCGTGGGGGAGCGCCTGAAAAATGCATCCCGGCCGACGGGCGTGCACGCTAGGCAGCCTGCGACCAGGTTGCGACTAGCTACATCGCAGTCGTTCCTACCGCCTGGGTTGAATGTCGTGAAGCGGTGCTTCTTTAACGAAGAATAATGTCCTTTGGTAATTGAGACATCGATCGACCTGCGAAACGCCTGTTCCAGTCAACCTACAACACCAGATTAGCTTTCTCCTCACTAAATGTATAAGGTTAAAAAAATAAAAATTCAATTGCACTGATTACTTCAAATGCTATCAAAATATATTGTATCATAAAAATTACATTTAAATTTTCAAATTATCATTTCTTAATGGAACGAAATTGTTTACTAATTTTCCTAGCGAACCCCTATAAGGTCACCCTGCTGCAACTGCCTGCATCCGCGGCGGGGCAAGTGATCGCGCGAAACGGCGGCAGATAGTGCAGGCCGCCGACCAGGGTAAACGGTTCGCCGCGCGCGGAGCGGACCCCCCGGGACCGGACGATGCACGCGCGGTGTACGGCCGCACGGAACGGATGCGCGGCCGAGCGCGACCCCCGCGCTGGTTTACCTTCTGCGAAGCCGTCACGGCCGTGCACCATCCGTGCTGCGGGAGCGATTCCCGCGTTTCGCCGAAGTGGTGAGTTCTTTTGCGCGAGAGGGCAGGAACCATTGTATTTGTTTATAAAAATAACTGCATTCAGGAGTTTTTTTTTAACTAAATGATTTTGCATTATTGCCGTTTGTTTTGGGTAATGAATCAAAAGAGGGAGAAATTGAATGTTTGTAGGTTTGCTGCACACTCTCAGGTACTCGGTGCGCATGTGCAGTTGTAAAGGATAACGACCTCAGTGCATGGAGATAAAACGCGATAATAATTTTTATTGTTCGATATTATCAAAAAACGGAAAGGATAGATAAAAAATGACGCTGAAATGCCAATTAAGAAATGGTTATAAAGTTATATTTAGAATCACCTTTATTTTATGAATGTCACTCGCAACATGCGAAACAACCTATAGCACTTTTACGAAGATTGAGCTGCTCTTAAAACATATAAAATTAGTATATGATCACATTTTCTTTTTTATAATTTCAATAATTTTATTTGTAAGTTATAATTAATTTATATTTAGTTTTAAAATAACAAAAGGACAAAAATTATTTGCAGATAAGTATCTACTTTTATTTACACATATTACGTGATACTAGGTGGTGTGCAAATCACATCATTGAAACAGGTTTACTGTATATTTAAGGAGTAACGTTAAAGTTCAAATATTTATACCGCATATTTCGAAAATTGCGGCAAGCATAAATTTATTCGAAATAAGATTAGCAGCGTTTTTGGCTAAGTGCGTTGCCCGATGATAGACGCGCAACTTTTCTCTGAAGAATGGAAATAAACTATCGGCATGAACTAGCCAAAGTCTTGCTAGTCATAAATATTATTGTTGTCAAATTTCCACGAAATTTCAAAACTTCATTAAAACCACTTTAAACGCAACCAATCGTCCATCCTATTAATAAATCCCATCGCATCTTTCCTAACGACCCACAACACAACTACTGTCACGACCGTTAAACGATAAAAGAAATCACAAAACTAAAATAGCGATGAATCGGCGGTTCATAATTAATTCACCTCCTCCGCGGTCCGTGAAATTCGCAGGCACGCGGCATCTGTTCGCCAGGTGCGTGACGCAGTATATATATATATAGGTGTTGGCGCCGTAAGTCTCGATCGACCGACAACCGGCGATAAACCCCGAGATGGGCCTGTTTCGCTCGGAACTCGTCGCGAGTATTACACGATGCAGTTTCCGAAGAACACCAGCGTCTTCTGGCTTCTATTTCAGGGCGGACGGACTGCGGCTATTAACGCGACCAGCGTAATTGCTGGCCTAACGCGACTGAGAGACTGGGGTTTATAATTCGTAATTGGCGCGCGTGCACTTATTTTTGTGGACGGTTCGAATCGCGGTGTTTATAGCTCGAAAAATAGTGGATCCTTTTGCATGGATTACTTTGCTTGGATGTAATTACCTAGTTTTAGGTATTTAAGTAACGTATTATAATCGTCAGGCATTAGTCGAGGTGGGTAAATTAATTGTAAAAATTGAAAGTCAATAGGTATTACTTTTTTCTTGCATTTTCGAGTCGAAGGAAAACAAAGTTTGGAATTGGAAAAAAATCTTGCATCTTGCATCTAACATGATTTAAACATTAAGCATCAATGTGTATCTTGACTGGTAATAAATCCCAAGCCATTCTCATATTTATTTTGCTCGAAAGTAAATTGTAAATGTCCTGTAAGTCACCAGAGTGTAAACAAGGAAACTTGAGAATTTTTCATTTAAAAGTCTACGTCAACGACTGAAATATAAATTCAAAAGCTTCACATATAGATTAAATTGAAATAGTTTGTTTTTGAAGCATTACAAAAAAATTTAGAGAAATTATGGTTAACATGTTTTTTCACGACTTCAAGGCAAATATGTTACTCAGCTCATTTATACAAGTATGCAGATTGCACGTTGATCGCGAAATCAGTGTAAGCTAAACATTAACAAAGCATTTAAATTAGACGGTTCTTTTAATAAGACACCGCTGGGATCGCTCGTGGGTTAAATGAGTAGGACGAGTGTAAACCTACAATAACAGTGCAGAAAACAGAAGTAAACAAAATTAATTAAACCAAACTCCTTTTTGGAAACTTGACAATGCTATCACAAAAGAGCGCGAAATTAAAAATTACACACGTCCATCACGACCATACTATTACAATCTGCAGGAATCCACAATCGAAGCCCTACACGTAACGATCGAAGATCAAAAATCGCGATAATCATCGCCTCGCGGCGATCGGGGCTACCGCGCGGAAGTTAATCGGCGTCGCGTGGATTCCGCGAAGCTCGAGATGGCGGCGCGAAATTCCGCGTAGGGTGCACCCGGGCGCGGTGCCCTGCATCGCGGGGGGGAGGGGGCGCGCTTTGATTTCGCGGAAGCGCCGAGGAAGTCGCGGCCGAGCGAGCGGCGCCGCGAGTGCCGGCCGCATCACCTATATCAGCCAAGCCGTCGCTATAGCGGGGCTCAGTCGGAGATCGAGGAGGCTCGCGCCAAGACTGCGCGCGCGCGACGTTCGCACAGGCACACTTGACGCTTTGCACGCGCGGCCAACCCCGTTCGCCACGGAGATCCGACCTTTTGCGCGGGAGGCGAGAGCTTGGGGATCGTTGATCTTGTCGAAGGCACAGTGAGTTGTGTTTTTCTTCATTTCCTTTCAAAAACTTGGTACCGGAGTGCGAGGTCTGATTGTTCGGATAAACAAGTGTTACCGTGTAACTATCGACTGTGCAATAGTTGCACGTTAATTTTTATAGGAAGAGGGAGTGATCGCGCGTTTTTTTTTTCATTAATACTGTTTGATGTATCACGTTCGGATGCTTGTGTTTGTAATTGAAGAAAATAATTATCCCGTTTAAAATCTTATCTCTTAAGATCGCTTATAATCATTACGTACGATGACGCGCGCTCTCGATCGTACGTATATAGATTATACATAACTCATCCTTCTGCAATTGGCGTTCCGTAAATCGAGAAAAAAGAGCAAGCGCCTCCTTCGACCGGACGTGCAATAAGACGGATCGTCGCGGGCAATGCGATCGAAAGGAGAGCGCCGCTCGTTAATTGCCGGCCTAGAAGCACGCGTGCAGGTGCTTATCGCAGATAATTTTTGCGGCCACCCGGGAATCCGTCCTCGTAAATTTCTCGCGGCCGTAGAGATAGTGCGCCCGCGAGGGGCTCGGTAACGGGGATAGCTCCTTGGGTGTGGTCCCGGGGTGGGATAATTACGGTCGGACGATTTTTATTTCCCTCCCCCCGAGTAATTGATTAGTCCGATCTACGCAGCCGCTCGTTCGACCGGCTCGCGATACTTTTTTTTTCAGCGGCACTTTGAGGTCTGCGATAAGAAACGAAAATAAACTCTTTTATTTTGAGATCGCGACCTTCGTTCGTTCGTGCGTTGGAAAACTCGAAGTTTGCACGTCGGTATTGTATTCTTTTTTTTATGCGGAATCACGGTTTGCTGTAGATTCTGAACAAATTTAATAGGTACATATTTGGTAAAATTGTTACGGCTCTTGTAACGAGCGGCTAGTGTTTGTGTAATCAATTAACTACATCGGTTTACACACCGGTTCGAGTGTACTTATCTAATTAATTTTATCGGGCGCTACTGAAATAATTGCTTTCGTCAAAATTCCTGAGCCCGGATAATCTCAGGTAGAGATTAAGTGGACCGTTGCGATAAAGAAAACCCGCAGAGTACTATGAGAAACGCGAGACTTCTGTAATATTACATAAAAAAACGCGGGGAACTTTCCGATTATTATGAGCGATCATAAAAAAATCAACGGGAAAAAAAATGGAATAACAGCTTTAGTAAGAAAAACAATTGCAATTTACATAATCGATAAGAGGCGGCAGTAATTGCAATCCGCTACCGTTCGGCAAATTAGCTCGTAACAGTTTAACGACGCACCGTGAAGAGTTGCAAAATAAACGTCTAGATGGGTCGTTTTCGCGCGGACGCGGGTGCGCGGCGACGACAAAAGCGAGCGGACTTCTCGCGGCGCGTTGCGTAAGGCCAAGCGCGCGCGCGCTTCTTCCAAGGGGGCCGGCTTCTCGCGTTGCAGCGAAACTATATCGGGAAAAAACCGAGCGTCGCGCGCGCCGCGCCTTTTACCCCTTATGCACCTGTCGCCTCGCGAGCAGCCGATCGAAAGTTGCCGCGGTGTTTTGGACTGTCGCATTTCGCCGCGGGTCGCGCGAGACCGGTATAAGACTGAAAAGATCGGTTGCTCGAAGAGACACCGGTGGGTATTCCATACTTATCGCCTCGACGGATCTTTGCAACAATGTAGGAGAAAATGCGAGCTATTCAGATATTTAATCTTATAACAATAATACTGGAAAATGCGAGGTTACTCCGCGCGTAAACACGATTCTGCTATCGTTGATCTGCGGAGAGCGGCTTTTCACAGCATCCAAATAGTGAATTCAAAATTTCAATAAATTTTTTACGATAGCTAATTTTGAAGGATTAATCATTAAAGATAATAGCTTAAGTAGGGAGACCGATCTGCCCGCCCATCGATTGCAGTAATCGTGACGAGGCAGCGTCGGGGGAAATCTGCCGATTGTCCTCGAACTGTTCTCCTCCTTCCAATAATTGGCCGGTAGCGACCGGAACGCAGAGGACACCGCGGGTATATATGGATCTCTATAGAGTCGCGTCGATGTGGCTGCGGACGATTGATGGGACGGGGCGGAAAAAAGTTACGCGACCGGCTCTCTTGGTGTATGGAAAAGTGGACCGACGGCCGAGGTGCTCCACATGCGATGATCTCGTTCGCGGGGGCAGCTGAGAGGCTGTGCGAATCTTTTCTTTTTCCTTAGCGTGACTTTTCCTTTTAGTTTTCGGATAATGTTGATTTTTACGGTAGTAAGTTGATGAAAATGTTTATCTGTCGACAGATTTGATTTATTTAATGTTTGTGATAAACCGATTACTGAAATAATGTAAAACTAATATCTATAGTAAATATGACTAAGTGAACTTCAATAAACTAATTCATTTACATGAATGTATCATTTATTAACAAAAATGAAGAGAAAGTAATTTTTCTAAAAATAAAGGTTTATTGCAGATAATCATCCCTGTTTACCACAGTATTAAGATTTCGTATAACTTTTCCACTCTTGGGTCAGGTAGCATAAAATTTTACGAGTACATTTAATCGAATTAAGAGTAAATTTATATCACTCGTTGTCAGTTCGCTCATCACAAGGCTCGTTTAACTATTACGGAAACGACTGGCCTTTATATCAGGGTGGATTTTCGGTAGCGTGTCTGCGTATTAAATGGCACTACTACGCGTTACTTAAATTTGATAAATTTGTCATTGCCACTCCTTGGACTTTATTTTTGACACGATGCCTTATTACGTCACGATGAGCCATTAAAGCTCAATTAACTTTTTATAAGCCCTAAAGACGGTGCACAAACCAGCACCGAAACGTCAGCATTAATAAAAGTTAATTAGAAATTTTGGTTCGCAGTTTCGCACGTGAGCATTCAAGCCATCTTTTTCCCTTTGAATTCGATTAACGCACTTTCCTCAGGAATAAATGTGAACTTGTTGTAAAGCAACTCGCATATGCGCGTTTCTTATTGTTTACAAAATTAAAAAAGATACATTTTTTAATTAATTAATTAATTTCTTTATTATCTTCTTTAAATCAAACTACGAGACTTAATCTATTAGGCCAGAGAAACAATATTTCAAGATAAAACAGTCGGAAGCTAAGATTATACGCCTCTCTTCCATGCAGCGGTATAAAAAAATTTCAATTCATCATTTTAGTCGATTCATGCACGCGAACGTGCAGACTAGAACGTTGGTCTTACGTTTCCATTCCCCGATGAATCGTGACTCGAAAGCGGTGGAAAACAACCGGCATGAGCCGTGCCCATCGTGCGCTCGAAGGGGGAGAGTTTCTATTCGTCATCGGCGCCGTTGTGTATCGCTCACTTATGAATCAATGAAACGAGAATTGCGGAGAAACAAGCGATTTTTCGACGACATTTCCTTTCGCGTCGACGTCGTAAAACCCGCGCGAGTCTAGATCTCGTTCTTTTTCCAGATCAATTGTATGTGTTCTAAAGCTTGGCCGATGAGCGTTTCTTACTTCTCCTTTGGCAGGTGGGAAGGATTTATCGGTCGGCTCGAGAAAATTCTCCCGGTTCTCCGTTGAGCGACCGACCGACTATTAGCTGCAAATTAAGCAATTTTCATTTAATGACACGTAAGTCTTCTTTAGTCCTGGAAAGGATGAATCACCTGTCATTTTGTACCTGAGTTCCTCGCCCCACCACCGTCTGTATAGGTGAACGTCAGTATTTTTTTTTGTATTGTTTTTCTTCCATTTTACGATCCACAATTAGGTTCCTCTCCTCGTCGCTATAAAGAGAACAATAACTAGCAGCAGGGAAGGAATCCAAACGGTCAGCAGACTGCCAAAATACAGGGACCAGGAGAGTTTGTACGTAAGCGAGTTCACGCTCTGATTTGCGAGGGCGGCGCGCGACAGTCGTTTAGCGGTGCCCGCGGCGCGACTCGTGAATTTAGATCGAGGCCGCAGAAACCGAGACGCAAGCGCGAGCCGAGCCCGCCGCGGGGGAGTACCGGCGCGGGATGAAATTCAATATTATTGTGTTTGTTTGCACGCAAGTCGACGGTGAATGACTCGCGTTACTCAACGACGGGGATCCTTGGATGCTGGCTACATTGATTTCGCGCTACTTTAAGGGCAGAGTCGTCTATTACGAAATTGAAATATTTACTTCGTAGTTGAGGGCTATTTGCGAAAATTAATATTTTGAGTCGCCGGCGCCAAAATTCGTACACTTGGAAGTAAATTGACTCTTTTGCATCTGCCAGAACGAGCTCAAATTACGAAACCTTTCAGTCATCCACGCCCGACTGCACTAAGTTATTGTCAAGAATTTAAGTTTTTTTAAGCTCCCAAGTTCTCAGAATTGAAACTGGTTCATGTGTTTGTTTATTGGTTTCTTTTTTTTGGAGTAGTTACTGTACGAGGAAACGAAGAAAATGGGGTAGTAGAGATAATTAGCATAGAAAAGACATTGGTGTGACCTGAATTGAAAGGACAGATGCATAATATAATAATTCGAAACTTCAATGTACAGTTACATGATGTTTGAACGTGCTCGACTTTTTTTTGCATATCTCTGGATTCTGGAAATTCAGCGATGTGTACGCGCAACGCAGCTTCAGTGCCTAACGGTTTCAAGTTGAACTTTCTTAAGAGGATTTATAAAGCAAGAGATGATCGTTGCGCACCGCCTTTTTTATTTCGGCTCCTTTTATGTCCAAGAAGTAAATATTTGTCAATAGCTTTCTACCGTTATTTCTTATTAATTATACTTATTAACTGATCAGAATTTTTCTCATTTCTACACGGAAAGAAAAATGGAACGGAAATAGTTCCAAATTTTGATTAAAAATGGTCGTGTCATTGTACAAATTTTATG